>ARYC01018167.1:0-15174 GCA_000711775.1 Oxytricha trifallax
AAATAGCAAACATATTGCTTATCTGCTTTGGGTTGATTTTCTAAAATTTACATAGTGGAAAGTTAATTTGGAATTATAAATTGAAATAATAAACAATTCAAATAACTTACTGTTGATTAAGCAATAGAGCTTCGATGTTTGGATGGCTCAAAGTTTGGTATAGGAACATAGCTTCACTCCATTGAGTCAGTCTGAAATATTCTGATTATGAGTTTTTGCTTAACTACATTAATGTATTCATGCTTCCTAGATTAGAGACATTGCATGAGTCAAGTTGTAAATTTCCACTCTTAGGCTGCATAGTTCCAGATGAAGATACCCTGAAGATATCTCAAGGTTGTATAGTTCCAGGTTGTATAAGTCCGGTTGCAAGACTCCAGACTGTATAGATCCATGTTTGTAAGTATCCTCTCCTTCATTGTATATTTCAATTACGTTAATCTGGGTGATGTGTGATTAAACCAACACAGTCCAAGAATGTGCTGAACTTTATTGGATTGATCCCTGATTTAAGAGTCCAGGTTGTACAGGAATGATTGCATAGTTCCAGATGAAGATATCCTGAAGATATCGAAATCATACATTTTCAACTTCGAGTTTTTCATTCTTATTGACTATCATCTTTTATAAATGGTTTACTTTAGTAGAGAGCGAGCAAGCATTAGTAGTCAAACTAATAAAGTAACAGAGTGCTATCGATAACATCTTTACTTTCCTAAAATTTTAAGAGTGGTTAATACTCATCTGTCTGCCAATTTTAATACTAAGCAATCAAATTAATTAAGAAGTAGCATTCAATTAATTACTATTAAATATGGAAAGTGCAAGCACTGCCAAGAAAGTCTACTGCTACTGCCTCCACTGCAGCTCCATCAATCCGAAGAGAATTACCTGGAGCAACTATGCTAGACACATCCAGAACTTTCATTGTGAGCGCTACTAATAACTCAAATTAATTAATGGCAAGCGCAAAGATAAGGAATCCAAGATTTTTGTTGATTTACGTACTTGAAGAAGATGTAGTATGTGTTGATGTGGATTCTCAACTTTACAAGCTTCGAGATGAAGTTGACTTGAGCAAATACAAAAGCTTCCTCAAAGATGGTATTGGTACTGGAGAGCCCTCTAAATCAAAGTAAATTGCCTCGTTCAACCAAGTCAAAGCATAATCACAGTTTGAAATAAGCAGAAGTAAGATCAAACCCAAGCTCTGGATATACATGAAGTAAAAAGCAATTCAAAAGTCTAGGATCAAGCGCAAGGCATACATTTAAAAACTTCGCGATAGCATTGCCACTTTACATGCCAAGTGTGAGGATCTAGAAATAGAAAACAAACGATTAAGATAAACTAAAACAAAGTAATAGAAATAATAGAAAGGTAAGTTATTTGATAGGGTAGCTCCTAATTATATAAGAAATAGTAATTAACTAAATACTTTAGGTAGGTAATAACCTATCTAAAAAGCGAAAAGTCACAAGTTATATGCCAATAGAAAGTTGAAGAAGTTTGGAGCTGAGATGGATTAAAGTGATGAGAGTGAGAGTGAAGACAATTTTATATCCACAAGTATGCCAAAGCAATCAAAGTTTGATGATGCGGTAGATTCTCAATCTTCAAGTTAGAGCAATGAAGTTGACGAAGAAATGAAATAAATAACTTCATAAGCAGACTCAAGCAGCAGCAGAAGCAGTGAAGATATAGATGAATTCGATTTTGACATACACTCAGAAGTTGATTGTGTAATAACACCATAGAAGGTAACATCCAAGAAAGATCATAAGCACGATCTCGAAGAATCGACGATTGACAAAAATTCCGAACCTTGGATAGACAATGCAAAAGTTCTAAATTTGAAATTAAACTCTGAGTCGAACTTAAAGTATATTGGGGTTTTACGCTAAGACTTGTTGAGCAATAATGCAACTTCATACTTCTAGTATTACAATTAGATGATTAAGCTTATCAAACAAGGTGTCTTCTCATTTAAGGATAATGAAGATGATTACGTGAAGACACTTGCAAAGTACTTGAATTTCTTGGGGTTCGTTTAAATTAGAATCATGTACTTGCTTTCAACTAAAGAAGTCGTCTTCCAGATGAAAGATTTGCAAAACGATTTCCAATACAGTTGGATGAAACTTTATTTAGGCCAGCACGCTAAATATAGAGCAAATCACGAATTCAACCTTTTGAAAGATCACAGAGATGCCAAATTCATTGCTTGCTAGAATCTCTTCTTTGACAGTGATGAGAGCCTTTTCATCTAAAACTTTAAGATCAACTAGAAATGCCAACCTCTTGGGAAATTCCTTATGCATGTACCAAAACTTAAGGAAGTTTTTAGACTTAGGATAGCTCTAGGTGTATGTATTGCAAATATTGAGCTAATGCAGCGAGGTATATTCGCTCCTCATCAAAGTATTATGAGATATCTTGTTGGTACCACTTCATTCAACTTGAGAGTGCTAATAACTGGACTGGACTTTGCTTTCTTGAAGGAGCGTCTCTTCAAACCTTGGAGTGGGTTCAGCATAACTTCTAACAAATTGCAGCAAGCAGCAAGAGACGACAAAGCTATTCACTAATCTAATGAATACTTGAACAAGCCAGTTGCTTTCATTCTCTACTTAGTGCTAAAGCCAGAATAGGATAATTTGATTTTGAAGGTTTCTAAAGACGGCTATCTTTCAGATGAAGAGAAGGCAGCTCCAGCGTAGGGAAATCAATTCAGAGGCTATGGATTAGTGCAACAACTCTGGTCTGGCAAGATCATTATAAAGGCTGCTGCTAATGAACTACTAGGTATGATTGAAGATGACTATCCAAGACATACCATGCACCTTAAGGATGAAATCGCTCAAAACAGTCAGTGACTAATTCGCAAACTATTAATAATCCCTTCCCTAATACATTCACAACCTAATCTCTTGCACTATACTCTTTAATCTAATTTACTCTTCTATTCTACTTTACGATTGCACTCTACTAAATGACTAGATAATGCAGCAATCGATTGCAGTATTCATATCCACTTATATCAGGCATAAATTTTGCATTATTATGAGATTTTATCAAATTTTGGGTTTTAAGGTTGTATGGCTCCACCCTCAGATTGTATGGTTCCAGGAAGATACCCTGAAGATATCTCAAATTTCAAGGCTTGTGAAAATTTTCGAGAATATTGCTAATAGCTCTGCTTACTTTATGATTGACGAGCCTTACTACATTGATATGATATACTACAACAGTGATGTAGATAAAAGTGCTAATACAAGCTGATCTGATGTCTATAGGTTAGAATATGAGAGGTCAAACTTGAAAAATTCTTAGTATTTCATGACAGTTTATAACAGCTTTCAAACCAACAGTTTGAGTCTCTATCTTGAAACATCGATTTTTGCCTAAGAGCTCTGACTTCAACTCTAATGATGTTTTCGATGCCTCTGATATGATTAATGATGATTTGGATGGGTTTGGCATGATTAGGTGAGAGTTGGGTATGTTAAGTCAATTGGTCTTTGGTTTGAGAATAGACCTAAATTCTTAGCAATACTATGGTTAAGAAGTCAAAAACCTCTCTAAAGTCAAACTTGTCATTTCTACCCCTTCTAATCACTATATCTCCATAACACCTCCAATCAATGCAATAGAGTATAGCAACATCATATATAAGTGATAGAGTTCTATTTGAGGTGGTTTAGTCGAATTATAGATGCTAAGTTGTAAGAATCCACTCTAAGGTTGTATGGTTCCAGATGAAGATATCCTGAAGATATCTCCAGGTTGTATGGTTCCAGGAAGATATCCTGAAGATATCTCAAAAATTCATGCAAAAGTGTATTAAGAAATCGCTGCGTATGTTAATTGCTCAACATAAAGTTGTATAGCTGCATTAGATACAAAATATGCAAGACTCAATCTTAGGTTGTAAGAATCCAAGTTGTACAGCTCCAGTTGTATGAATCCAGCTGTATGACTCCAGATTGTATGGTTCCAGGCCTATTTAAGCCAGCGAATTCATAATTCATTATCACATTAAAATTTTGCAAATTTAAGCAAAAATCAAACTTTTGCCTCTTGATTTTTTGCTGCTATAACTTAAGACTTCTTCCTAACTTTCATAATAGCCAATATCTAACATGCTCCTTCTACTCGGGAGCATTAGGGTCCAGCCACAGCCTATGGTTGGATACCCTCCATTTAAGAGTAAAATAATTTTAAAGAAGATTTTTAAAGAATTCTATCGTTTCTAAGAGGTTTTAAACTTTTAGTTCTGCTACTTATAACTCAGCAAAATTTCGATTCATCGATTGTAAGATAAAAAGAAGAAAGATACTCTATTAACTTGTAGAGATAGGGTTCAATCAAAGCCTGTGATTGATCATGCCTGAATCAAGAGTTCAACAAATAACATATAAATCACAGAGATTTTGATGATTTTTCTAAATCAGAGATAGTATTGCATAATTCCCAAATTTTATAAACTAATTGGAGATAGTTAAAAATTAAACTAAAGCTTGCTCTATTCACAGCTATCAGAGCATTAATAAATATTAGTCAATATGTTGGCTACTCTATCTAAAATAAATGAGAGAGGTTGGTGTGATTTTGATAATACAACAGCTAATAAAAAATAAAGATTATCAAAATCTGAGTTACGTTGAATCACTGCGAACAACCACTTGAATATTGAAATGAGTGGTGGTGGTGGTGCAAACCCTACTTAAGCGAGGCAGTGTAATAATTATTTTAGGATGAGTTTCGGGTGGTCACTAAAAGATATTGGAAGCTTTTTTTCGATCGGATTGAGGGGTAAGGAGGCTTAAAATATATTGGAAGATTTTACTCGTTCTTACTCGGAGATCCCTCTCACTAGTGGGTACTGGAAGACGCTAGCTGAGCAGTAGCCAACCTTCACATCTTTGAATCAATAGATATTGGAAGCTTTGATTCACTGGTGTGTACCAAGGGGAAGCACGAAGAAACTCATCCTGACTTGTCTAATCTTTTTAAAAATGGTAAGTATTTTAGGAGAGAATCAATCAGAGGAATCAATAGCAGTGGTCATTATCAGAGAGTAAAATCAAAGCAGCAATCATTAAATGGTAATAATAATTTTAATCTTTTTATAGAATCTAAACGGAAAATCAAAATGCGCGCATTCAGTTGAGAGCTCTCATGATCAAGTCAAATTGAACCACCAAAGACTGAATTTATTGAAGTCATTATCTAAATCTCCAGTAATTTTAGGGAAATAATTTTAAGAGATGCAAATAAATTATAAATCAATTGTTTTGACTTATTTAGGTTTGTTATCATAATTTTAGGTCTGAATAGTAACTGGTTAGTCAAAATTACTTATCTTATAGTCTGCTAGGTTGAAGATGATTTTAGCGAACGAAAATTATTACTGTCAATAGAGTTAATCTTAGAGAGGTTTTTAATTAGCAGCAAAAGCATTGCTTTTAAATTATAGAGATTTAACAATTAATAAGTATTATAAATCACTCTTAAAGTGTAATTGCCACTTTAGATCATAAAGGCAACTTAGTTTAATTTAATGTAAATTAATTTAGCTTTTTAGCATTACTATTCAAATACTTAGGTAATTTAACAAAAGTGTAGGGTATAAAAAGAATTAACCCCAACTCAGATAAAACTGCGATTTAATAATTATTTACTCAGATTTAATCACACAGCGAAAGTTACTGATCCAACGAATTCTTAGGGTTCTGGCATTTCTTGCGATGTCAACTGCTTTCTAACTTCTTCATCATACTTATTTATAGTCTTCCTGTATTCTCCCTTGATTTAACTATAAATTGCGCGTTAGCAATAGTTTGATTTAAATTCCTTACTCTACTTGAATTAGACTGTCATTATCAAAGCTGAAGAACCAACCATCAGAAGAATCTTCAGGATCAAGAAGTATATACACTTAGTGCATGTATGGGTCTTCCTTCTTGAATGGATAAATCCATACGTTGTGATATCCGCACCACTTATAGGTTACAGCAACAACTGGTTCGCTCTCTGCAACCTCCAAAATTACAACATTCTTGAAGCCTCTTTGCGGATCAACTTAAAACTTGAATGTGCGCTTGAATCGCTCGTCGATCACCTACACTTTGCGAATGCATCAACATTGCTAAATTACTTGCCTTATATATTTCTACGATGTATCCACCAGGTGCTTTAGATGAATGCATGAAAGTGAAGCAGTGCTGCTTCGTAGTTTTGCTTGACTTCATTCTTTGATATAATTATTGATTATAAAATAATAACTTATTAATAATAAAGCATCAATTGCGAGGTTGCATAAACCTCTTTGCATATTATATTGCTTAACAGTTGCAATTAATCAAACATAATAATTCTAAGCTTGTTTAAGCTTGCAATGCATTGCTCAACCCATCTCTTATGTTTAAGCAGGTCTGTACCTGAAGTTCATGATTTCGATCACAAATTAGATAAGCTCTTAGTTGTCACCCAGGAATAGACCTTAGATTTATATGGTTCTGATAGTGTGAAAGGCAAGTTGAATGCCAAAGACGATTGTGTATTGCTCAAGTGACTGTTCCATGAATTGAAGCACTTAAGTTCCAGTGAGAACTTATCCTCGCGAATCTGTTATGAAGGAGCGCTGCATTAGCAAGTTTGATAATTAATAATATTAACATAATATAATAGTCTTAAGAGAGCTCAATATTGAGCTTAATATAATTATGTATAAATAAAGAATGTTTTAAATTGGCAAAGGAGTGTTTGATTCAAAATTAAGTTATACTAAAATCAAACTCTAAAGCTACATTGGAAAATATACTTGTGAAATATTATAAGTAGGAAACAGATATCTCAATCATTAGGAGGGACAACTTCAGCTTCTTTCACATCTGAATGTTGTTCTTATTCAGAGTCTTTGGGAGGATTAGGTTGAATCTAATCTGCTGCTTACCCGTTGATGGAATCTAGGGGTTGATTTTGTTGGGACTGCAATACCTATGGAGGTTGTTGCTCAACTTACAGCTGGCCATCTTGATCATGATTCTTCTCCTCTTGTAAGTTGATCTAAGAAATCTCGTTTAGCATTTCAAGTTATTGCTGTTGCTACGAGACCTGTTGAGTTCCAGGCTAAGACTTTTGAATCTAATCTTTCACCTTACTTTCATCTCCTTTACTCTGATCCTCTTTCAATGAATCTGAATCTCCAACTTGATCCTTCAACTAGTTGCTATCCTGCTTGATTTGATCTTGCTAACTTTGAGGTAAGTGCTACTTCAATTGAGAATCTTGATTAGCAATCTGAGAATCATTCTGAAGTTGAGGATTTGAAACTGTCAACTTTGTTTATGGCATTTCAATCTATTACGATTGCTGAATGATTTATTGTTGCTCTTACTGTTGGAGTTACTGCTATTGCTCTTGCAACTTTTGTTTCTACACCAGTTAATCTGAAGCAAGTCGCTGCTGTTCTTCTGCAAGAAGCCTTTCCTTGGCCAGTTTCTCCTCTTCAGCAACCCTCATCTCTTCTGCAATTCTCTCCTCGTCAGCAACTCTCTTCTTTTCAGCAATCCTCATCTCTTCTGCAATTTGCTTCTCTTCAGCAATCTTCCTCTCTTCAACAATTTTCTTCTCTGCAAGTTCTTTCTCTACAGCGATTCTCTTCTCTTCAGCAACTTTCTACTCTTCAAGTTTTTTCTCGTGTGCAATTCTCTCCTCGTCAGCAATCTTCCTCTCTTCAGCAATTTGCTACTCTTCAAGTTCTTTCTCCTATTGAATTCTCTTCTCTTCTGCAATTCTTTGATTTTCGGCTAACTCCTACTTTGCAAGTTCCTTCAACTCTACCATTTGCTTCTGTTCAGCAATTCTCTACTCCTCTGCTAACTTTTCTGTTCCTCAGCACGTGTCTGATCATTTTCAAGCTACTAATCTATTTCAAATTGTTACTGCACTTCAATCAAGTTTTGTTGCTCCGACTGCTACAATTGACCTTAATTTTAAGCCTGTTAGTTTTATTATGCGAAGGAGTTTTCATAAAGTTCTTAGGTTAAACTCTGATTGATTGCAAATCGAGGAGATGATGTTGGTTGCCTAGAAGGCGAAATCTCCATCTAGTTCTGATCATCCTCATCGTTTCCATTTGTATTCTCATGTTGGGGTGACTATTGTATAATTACTTTATCTCCAAAACCTGAGTTACTTAGGTTTTAATTTTCTTAGTTTCCAACGCTTTGCTCAGATTTGAGAAGTAAGTTTTTTTATGGAAGCTGTTATGGTGTACTTTTCTTTTATGAAAAATTTGATATTGGAGAAAACATTGAAGTAGTCCCTTATCTATGTTATGGTGATTATACTTGATTCTTAATTTGTATCCTCTGCTGATCATCAAGGATTTTGGGTTAAAGGAATACATTCTACTAATAATTTAGATGAGCGCTTGAACGCATTGAGCCATCTCCATATATATTATTAAGCCTGAGATTATTTAATTGCTGCTAGCTTATTTAATTGTTAAACATCTATTGAGAATGCGATGGTAGATTGAGAGGTTATTAAATAAGATTATTGCTGCAATCTTCATAACCCTAATCATGGGATTAAATCAGAAACTGGGCACCTTAATTGTTAGAACCAATGAAATTTGAATCGTAAGGATTTGGAGAATTGACTTTAGAAAAGCAAGGATTGGTCAAATATGGGGTTTTTGGTAGTTATTATTAGCTATTCTAGCTTTATCTATTCAAGTTGGGGACTGGAATCGAATCTCGTAATTAAACTAAGCTTTCTGTCTCCTAATCGGCTTATTAAGTTGGTTGCATAAAATCGCCTACTAATTGTTGAAATTTGTTTGGAGTAGAAGGATTTTCAGGATAAGCGAAGAATGCACTTTGATGAGCGTCTGTGTCGGTCAATCCTAGAACATTTGAATTATTTGGCTAGGAGTTTTACTCATCTTAAGAGTGTCTTAAGATATATTCTTCATCTTATTCTATCTTCTGACTTTTGTTTGAATGACTCGATTCAGTTTACGTTTTTCTGTGTTAGAGTCAGCTTCATCTATGTTTAACTATTAGTTTACTTAATCCTAATGCTTAGAATCTTCATTAGAACTAGATCTCCTGATGCTATTCCTCTTCAACCTTTTTCTGGAAGTTTAGCCTTGTAAGGAACCTTATTTCTAATAACTTTTCACACTGGTGATTTATGAGCTAGAGGAGCTACCGATAGAATGACTCATATTATTTTCTTAGTTTCCTCCTTAGCTGTTGTCTAACGAGTTCATATTCTTGGACGAGCAATTCGTTGCGTTATTATTAATCTAATCCTGATAATTGTTCAGCTGGATCTAGATGTTTGAGTTTCTAATATGGGGTGTTTGTGGGAATTGTTGATATGGGGTTTACTATTAAGAGTAGTTTTACTGCATAACAAAGCTGTTTTGCTGCGACTAATTACATAGTCCAAACTAATTGTTTTGAGACCCATAGTATCTTTGATATTGCTATAAAGCAGAAGACTAGTGCTTGATTTGGCTTAACTAACTTTGACTGGACCTGTTCTGAGAGTATTAATCGCTAGGATTATTAAGTCTCTTGCCAAGGATGCTCTCACGAGCCCCAACTTCACGAGTTTAAGATCTAAATAAATTTTAGAGAACTAACTTACTCTAAAGTTTGCTGAATCGTATTTTATTTGTAACCAATAAGGAAACAATTTGCTAAGCTTGCATATCATGGGATTTATATGAAAAGTAGACTCTTCTTTAGAGATATTTTTTGTGGTAGGCAACTCGATGGTAAGAGAATATGATTCTAAACCACATCACAGAAATCATCTTGGTAGCGTGTGAGAATGCAAATTTTGGTTTATATAGGTGGCAAAGGCTGCTTAGCTTTTTAAGTTGATGCCATAAATTTCGTGGTCTCAATCGCGGCTCTTAAGTCTGAAGGAAGTTGAACGTTTAGTTGCTCGATATTGAATTACCTCCTATCAGTTAAAATCTCTCCAAGCCTAAATATAACATGCTTTAAATAATAACAAATCTTACCTTTCACTATGCCAATAATACAAATTGGCATTCTACTGTATCATGGAACTATCCAATTATGCTTTCAGCATCGCATAAAAATCCTTGCCGAAGTTGAATAGTTTCTATTGTAATCCATTTTAAAGTTAGCGAGATTGCTTGGTAAAGAGAGAGATGGTATCAGCTAGTTATAAACTTAAGTCGATAACTTGATAGGGATCGTATAGTTAGCTTCTTGGATCGATAATACCAGCTAATTTATTGCAATGAAAACTAAGGTAATTAGTTAGTTAAAACAGTATACTTACTTGCACAATGAGAAGGGTCTTTCATTATGTTTGAAAAAGTTGTCAACTTCTCTTAAATATTGCTGATTGAGAGAATATCTTCAGGGCTTTGATTGATGAACTCAGTTGCTTAATTGTCTTCATCACTATAATCAATGTCGCTAGCATTTTCATAAGTGAGACAGCAGGTCTGAGTCTTTAAGTAATCTATTGAGCGTTTCAAGTCAGCAATTGCAAACGGCAACTCTTTGCAGGAATACCTATAGTAATTAATAATTTAACAAAACTTACCAACTGAAAAATCTCTAAAAGAATTCTCTTGACAGAATGCGAGTGTCTGCTTATCCTCCTAGAATTGATAGCTATGGCTTTAAGTCTCTTATGCATTAGTAAATATTGATACAAAATACAATTTTACTTCCTGCGCGTATTCCAGAGTCTTTAGTCAGTTCGAGAATGAGATTATTGATCCATGTATTTTTACCATCAAAGTCCTTTATTTCAACAGGAAGTTTGGTTAGTTTGTTGTATCTATTGCTCATATATTAGAGTTGACCAAACTTATCGCATCTAATAACTACAAAGTGACTTTGAGGAATTTTATTGTCGCAGTTTTTAAAAAGCAGTTCGACGAATATAGTGCCTTTGTTCTTAAATAACTCTTCAAAATATGCTTTATTGCTTTTAAGAAACATGCAAAGACTTTCTACTCTGGAGAGATCTCTCTCAAATATATCAAGTTACTGAATGCGAGATACTTTATAGCTCCTGGACTTATTGTCAAACGCACACCAATTCAGAACATAAATGAGAGGGAATCTTAGTGGGTTGAGAAAGTAATCATTTAAAAAGTAGTGAGGATGCATTTACAACAAACCACAGAGCATCATTGCAAAAGCTGTGGAGTTGGGAAACATAGGGGCATCATTGATAATAGCAAGCAAGCCCATAATTTCTGATAGATAACAATAGTTGCTTGGGTCCATTATAAGAGATGTTTTGAAAGTACTGTTCAAATTAAAAATTATAGCCTTGCTACGCATCTGAAATGCATGCATCTTGTAGCTGAATTATTATTCTTAAAAGTAGTGTGGTGTGTACATTAGCCTGTAGCTTGTCTCCTCAAAGAAAGGTGATCCAGAAAATTTAATCTGTGCTAAAGGTTCCAATTATTGAGTGATATAGTCATAACAATCAAGGGCAAATGTTTTCATGCTCGATAGGATGTAAAGTTATGACTCTCTCATAGTTTTTTGAGCGACCTTGACATACTCAAACCTTAGGTATGCATGGTCATCAGGATAATTTTCAAGAGCAGATGATCTGGAAAGCACACTGCCATCACTCATTTCTATGTTAGAACGTCTATCGAGAAACTAGAACGTCACAGTTTTATCTTTTTAAACTTGAAAAGTATTATCAGGAACCCCCAAATCCTTAGGGTTCTAGTTCATCAAATTTACTTGCTGGCTTTATCTCTTGGCTTCATCCTGTTGCTTTCTCTTTGCTTTTTGTTTCACTTTTTGTTTCTCCTTATAATCAAGGAAATTATTTATTCCAGCAAAATTTCCTTAGCTGGCCTTGTTGACTTCAATTTAATCTAATTTCAATTGGTGCTTCATCAAAGTTATATAATTTTCAGCCGCGTCTTAACTGATATCCTGAAATTTAACTAAATTTGCTTGTTGAACAGGATCTTTTTTTGTAAAAACTCTGAAATAATCATAAGAACCAGTGATGCTCTATTAATCCTTTGAAAGGTCCTTCATCATTTTTTCAATTTGATCCTACTGTTCTTAGTAAGTCAGAGGTGTGCAAGCACATTCAACAATTTTCTTGTTGTATTGCTTCAACAACCTTTTACTTAACTGCTCATGATCCCTAATAAACCTTGACGATGTCTATTAAGATTGGAATTTGCTTTAGCTCAATGCAGCGATAAACTGATTGTGGATGTCATTCAAACGCTGCTGTGTGAATAAATTTAAAATTTGCTAATGGCATGTCTAATCGTGCATTTAACTATAGTACAATTGCACATGATTTTGCTGCTCATAAACTTCTTAGTTGTTGGAAGCATCACCCTTTTCTTCTTCTTGAATTTCATTGATAGAATTGAGTGGTGGTGTATTTGGAAGTGGTGGTATGTTTGTATGAGGAGTAGTGACATTTTGATTTTTCTTGCATAAGATTTTTTCTTTGATTTTTACTTATTCTTAACTGAAGGATCTATTTGCAACTTTGCAAAAACTCTTTGCTCATAAGCTTCTCTGTTCTTAATGTGAGCATCATAAATATTTTAGAATTAAGCATACACTGTTTTCAATTCAATTTCTGTGACCTTGAGCAAGCTTTCAAAGTTTGATCGAATTTCATCATGGAAGATTCCTCATTATCTTTTTCCTTTCGTTTGTACACATGAATGATGTTTTTCTTGTCTTAAAAGATAGCATTGTTGAATAGTGCAACTTCTTGTTGATTTAGCATTGAGGAACTACCATTTTCCTAAATTCATCATAATCTGAGTATCGAGTTCCCAATATTTCATAATCGTTTTTAGAAATTTTCCCCTTATAATTCTTGAGTTACAATTATGCAGCTTTTGAAGGTTGAGTAACAAAGCAAGAGTAAGCCTTCTAAATGATATGCATCACATCATTATGAGGAGAGTCTTTTGAATTGTAAAGCTTCGTTAAGACTGTATTGATACACATGCTCCATAGATCATCGCACATCAACAAAAATGCCAACATAGATCCTTCAAACATCTTAGCTTTGTGTTGACCACTTTTATGAATAGTGAGCAGGGTATTTAAAAGAATTGAAAAAGCGCTTGCGCCTCTACCATACATTTCTTATATTTGAGTAATTGATGTCGATTCAAAACTAAATACCATAGGAAAGTAAATCTTATAATAAGAAACATCAGCAGGCTCCTTAGCATTAGAGTGAAGATAACTCATTTTAATAAAATATATTATTATTTTAAAGAATACTCATAGATATTGTGATTTAGATTTATTAAAATTAAAATAAAAATGAACGCAGCTCAGAGATCCAAAAAATTAAGCAAGCAATCTGAATAACTATCGCAATCTTTGCAAGAGCTATCGCAACACTCGATCGTCAGCGACGATCATCTAAGCCAGCATTCATTTCAAGACATCAGGCAAAGTTGAGTCAAGGTTTAAAATAAGCAAATTACAAAGTGGGGTCCTTTGATTTTAGGAAAGAATTTCGAGCAAGTGGTTGCTCCTGCAAAATATTCTTACAATACTGGAACTCTCCTCAACTCTGGTGAGGTTCCTCCTCAAGTGGGTTCCTTGCAAGGAGGGTTGATCATATAGATGCCATTAGAAGGAATCGATGCATATTTGAAAGATGTTATAGATTTGAAGAGCTTGCTCAACGACGATTCCCTCTGCTAATACCTTGAGCAGTTCTTAAATAATTTTCGCAAATCAAAGTTGGTAAGTAGAATAATCTAAAATTTAAGAATCACTCTAATGCAAATTATATTTAGATATCTGGATCTAAAGATAAGCAATCAACGCAATTGATTCAAACTGGATTTCTATCTCTGATTTAAATTCAAGGCAGCTAAACTCTAATCATCTTTAAGAAAGCAATCCCTATTTAAAGCCTCGAGAAGCAAAGCTTGCAAATAAGTGACTTGAGATAGTAAGAATGTATATGGAAGATTAGTTGAAGCCAAAGTAAATTTCTAAGAAGTTGCGAGTGACAGCAGAGTTGTATCAAGAACTGTTGAGAAGTTTAAGCATGAGTTGAAAACCAAAGTATTGCATCCTTAAAAACCAAAAAATCTGGCAAGAGAAGGGAGAGAGATAATGAGCAGCTGGTTGCTGCTGTTGGCGAATGCATCGAAGAAGTTGGGATTTATCAGTGCAACTGGAAGAAATATTCACAATCGATTGCAAGAAATGAAAACGAGCTTGCCATCAAAGTATACATTCAAAGTGCCTTGCATCTCAACGATTCATAAAATTCTCAAGGAGTAGTTTCATTTGAAGTTTGGTAAGACAGAAGCAGCGAATTTCAAGTATAGGGATCCTGCTTATTACGGCAAGCGTTTGTGGGTGAGTCGACTGCTATCTTAGTTCTTAAGTGAGGATGCAGTAATTATATCAGTTGATGAAAGTAATTTCAGATCCGACTACTTGCCTCCTAAATAGTGGGCACTAAATTAAAAGAGCATTCTTGGCAAGAGGAAGAATAATGAGAGAAAATTCATTGCAAGTAAAAAGTATAGTAGAATCATCGCAAGCGATAAGGAGCTGCAGTATGGAGAGATGCTACTTGGCAAGTCGCAGAATCATGATTATTTCTAGTAATCGCCAAATGAAATGAATGCAGTTCCATTCTTAAGAGCAAGCAATTTGCCTGCTTAAAATACTTCTCAAGGCATTAATCTTTAAGCTACTGCTAAGGATTAGTAATCACCCAAAAAACATTCACTATTGCAGAGCAGAGCAAAGTCGATTTCTAAACCCCACTCTAGTAATAGTAGTTTGACTAAATTTGCAAAGCAATCTAATTTCAATAAATCAGCGAAATCATCAAGCAGCTCAAAAGTAAGCGATTCGATTGTAATTTTGATTGAATGATTTTAAGAATAAGTAATTTTGCAAACTCCACCTCGCTAGTATCTGAAAGCAAAGCAGAAGCAGAATGAAAACTTATCTCCAATTCCTGAAGTTGAAGACAGTCCTCAAAACTAATCGTGTACTTTGAAGAAATTCAGAAATTTGAAGTTGCAGAGCACTGCAAAGAAAGTCACTTCAGATGATGAGTAAATAAAACGAATTCATTTTGGGCTCACGCCATTGATTGACAAAG
>ARYC01018168.1:0-16720 GCA_000711775.1 Oxytricha trifallax
TGAAGCACCAATTGAAATTAGATTAAATTGAAGTCAACAAGGCCAGCTAAGGAAATGTTGCTGGAATAAATAATTTCCTTGATTATAAGGAGAAACAAAAAGTGAAACAAAAAGCAAAGAGAAAGCAACAGGATGAAGCCAAGAGATAAAGCAGCAAGTAAATTTGATGAACTAGAACCCTAAGGATTTGGGGGTTCCTGATAATACTTTTCAAGTTTAAAAAGATAAAACTGTGACGTTCTAGTTTCTCGATAGACGTTCTAACATAGAAATGAGTGATTGCAGTGTGCTTTCCAGATCATCTGCTCTTGAAAATTATCCTGATGACCATGCATACCTAAGGTTTGAGTATGTCAAGGTCGCTCAAAAAACTATGAGAGAGTCATAACTTTACATCCTATCGAGCATGAAAACATTTGCCCTCGATTGTTATGACTATATCACTCAATAATTGGAACCTTAAGCACAGATTAAATTTTCTGGATCACCTTTCTTTGAGGAGACAAGCTACAGGCTAATGTACACACCACACTACTTTTAAGAATAACAATTCAGCTACAAGATGCATGCATTTCAGATGCGTAGCAAGGCTATGATTTTCAATTTGAACAGTACTTTCAAAACATCTCTTATAATGGACCCAAGCAACTATTGTTATCTATCAGAAATTATGGGCTTGCTTGCAATTATCAATGATGCCCCTATGTTTCCCAACTCCACAGCTTTTGCAATGATGCTCTGTGGTTTGTTGTAAATGCATCCTCACTACTTTTTAAATGATTACTTTCTCAACCCACTAAGATTCCCTCTCATTGATGTTCTGAATTGGTGTGCGTTTGACAATAAGTCCAGGAGCTATAAAGTATCTCGCATTCAGTAACTTGATATATTTGAGAGAGATCTCACCAGAGTAGAAAGTCTTTGCATGTTTCTTAAGAGAAATAAAGCATATTTTGAAGAGTTATTTAAGAACAAAGGCACTATATTCGTCGAACTGCTTTTTAAAAACTGCGACAATAAAATTCCTCAAAGTCACTTTGTAGTTATTAGATGCGATAAGTTTGGTCAACTCTAATATATGAGCAATAGATATAACAAACTAACCAAACTTCCTGTTGAAATAAAGGACTTTGATGGTAAAAATACATGGATCAATAATCTCATTCTCGAACTGACTAAAGACTCTGGAATACGCGCAGGAAGTAAAATTGTATTTTGTATCAATATTTACTAATGCATAAGAGACTTAAAGCCAGAGCTATCAATTCTAGGAGGATAAGCAGACACTCGCATTTGGCAAGAGAATTCTTTTAGAGATTTTTCAGTTGGTAAGTTTTGTTAAATTATTAATTACTATAGGTATTCCTGCAAAGAGTTGCCGTTTGCAATTGCTGACTTGAAACGCTCAATAGAATACTTAAAGACTCAGACCTGCTGTCTCACTTATGAAAATGCTAGCGACATCGATTATAGTGATGAAGACAATGAAGCAACTGAGTTCATCAATCAAAGCCCTGAAGATATTCTCTCAATCAGCAATATTTAAGAGAAGTTGACAACTTTTTCAAACATAATGAAAGACCCTTCTCATTGTGCAAGTAAGTATACTGTTTTAACTAACTAATTACCTTAGGTTTTAATTGCAATAAATTAGCTGATATTATCGATCCAAGAAGCTAACTATACGATCCCTATCAAGTTATCGACTTAAGTTTATAACTAGCTGATACCATCTCTCTCTTTACCAAGCAATCTCGCTAACTTTAAAATGGATTACAATAAAAACTATTCAACTTCGGCAAGGATTTTTATGCGATGCTGAAAGCATAATTGGATAGTTCCATGGTACAGTAGAATGCCAATTTGTATTATTGGCATAGTGAAAGGTAAGATTTGTTATTATTTATAGCATGTTATATTTTAGGCTTGGAGAGATTTTAACTGATAGGAGGTAATTCAATATCGAGCAACTAAACGTTCAACTTCCTTCAGACTTAAGAGCCGCGATTGAGACCACGAAATTTATGGCATCAACTTAAAAAGCTAAGCAGCCTTTGCCACCTATATAAACCAAAATTTGCATTCTCACACGCTACCAAGATGATTTCTGTGATGTGGTTTAGAATCAAATTCTCTTACCAATCGAGTTGCCTACCACAAAAAATATCTCTAAAGAAGAGTCTACTTTTCATATAAATCCCATGATATGCAAGCTTAGCAAATTGTTTCCTTAATTGGTTTACAAATAAAATACGATTCAGCAAACTATAGAGTAAGTTAGTTCTCTCTAAAATTTATTTAGATCTTAAACTCGTGAAGTTGGGGCTCGTGAGAGCATCCTTGGCAAGAGACTTAATAATCCTAGCGATTAATACTCTCAGAACAGGTCCAGTCAAAGTTAGTTAAGCCAAATCAAGCACGAGTGTTCTGCTTTATACCAATATCAAAGATACTATGGGTCTCAAAACAATTAGTTTGGACTATGTAATTAGTCGCAGCAAAACAGCTTTGTTATGCAGTAAAACTACTCTTAATAGTAAACCCCATATCAACAATTCCCACAAAACACCCCATAATAGAAACTCAAACATCTAGATCCAGCTGAACAATTATCAGGATTAGATTAATAATAACGCAACGAATTGCTCGTCCAAGAATATGAACTCGTTAGACAACAGCTAAGGAGGAAACTAAGAAAATAATATGAGTCATTCTATCGGTAGCTCCTCTAGCTCATAAATCACCAGTGTGAAAGTGATTAGAAATAAGGTTCCTTACAAGGCTAAACTTCCAGAAAAAGGTTGAAGAGGAATAGCATCAGGAGATCTAGTTCTAATGAAGATTCTAAGCATTAGGATTAAGTAAACTAATAGTTAAACATAGATGAAGCTGACTCTAACCACAGAAAAACCTAAACTGAATCGAGTCATTCAAACAAAAGTCAGAAGATAGAATAAGATGAAGAATATATCTTAAGACACTCTTAAGATGAGTAAAACTCCTAGCCAAATAATGCTAATGTTCTAGGATTGACCGACACAGACGCTCATCAAAGTGCATTCTTCGCTTATCCTGAAAATCCTTCTATTCCAAACAAATTTCAACAATTAGTAGGCGATTTGATGCAACCAACTTAATAAGCCGATTAGGAGACAGAAAGCTTAGTTTAATTACGAGATCGATTCCAGTCCCCAACTTGAATAGATAAAGCTAGAATAGCTAATAATAACTACCAAAAACCCCATATTTGACCAATCCTTGCTTTTCTAAAGTCACTTCTCCAAATCCTTACGATTCAAATTTCATTGGTTCTAACAATTAAGGTGCCCAGTTTCTGATTTAATCCCATGATCAGGGTTATGAAAATTGCAGCAATAATCTTATTTAATAACCTCTCAATCTACCATCGCATTCTCAATAGATGTTTAACAATTAAATAAGCTAGCAGCAATTAAATAATCTCAGGCCTAATAATATATATGGAGATGGCTCATTGCGTTCAAGCGCTCATCTAAATTATTAGTAGAATGTATTCCTTTAACCCAAAATCCTTGATGATCAGCAGAGGATTCAAGCTAAGAATCAAGTATAATCACCATAACATAGATAAGGGACTACTTCAATGTTTTCTCCAATGTCAAAGTTTTCATAAAAGAAAAGTACACCATAACAGCTTCCATAAAAAATCTTACTTCTCAAATCTGAGCAAAGCGTTGGAAATTAAGAAAATTAAATCTTAAGTAACTCAGCTTTTGGCAGATAAGTCAGATTATACAATAGTCACCCCAACATGAGAATACAAATGGAAATGATGAGGATGATCAGAACTAGATGGAGATTTCGCCTTCTAGGCCACCAACATCATCTCCTCGATTTGCAAGCAATCAGAATTTAACTTAAGAACTCTATGAAAACTCCTTCGCATAATAAAACTAACAGGCTTAAAATTAAGGTCAATTGTAGCAGTCGGAGCAACAAAACTTGATTGAAGTGCAGTAACAATTTTAAATAGATTAGTAGCTTGAAAATGATCAGACACGTGCTGAGGAACAGAAAAGTTAGCAGAGGAGTAGAGAATTGCTGAACAGAAGCAAATGGTAGAGTTGAAGAAACTTGCAAAGTAGGAGTTAGCCGAAAATCAAAGAATTGCAGAAGAGAAGAGAATTCAATAGGAGAAAGAACTTGAAGAGTAGAAAGTTGCCGAAGAGAAGAGAATCGCTGTAGAGAAAGAACTTGCAGAGAAGAAAATTGTTGAAGAGAGGAAGATTGCTGAAGAGAAGCAAATTGCAGAAGAGATGAGGATTGCTGAAAAGAAGAGAGTTGCTGACGAGGAGAGAATTGCAGAAGAGATGAGGGTTGCTGAAGAGGAGAAACTGGCCAAGGAAAGGCTTCTTGCAGAAGAACAGCAGCGACTTGCTTCAGATTAACTGGTGTAGAAACAAAAGTTGCAAGAGCAATAGCAGTAACTCCAACAGTAAGAGCAACAATAAATCATTCAGCAATCGTAATAGATTGAAATGCCATAAACAAAGTTGGACAGTTTAATCCTCAACTTCAGAATGATTCTCAGATTGCTAATCAAGATTCTCAATTGAAGTAGCACTTACCTCAAAGTTAGCAAGATGAAATCAAGCAGGATAGCAACTAGTTGAAGGATCAAGTTGGAGATTCAGATTCATTGAAAGAGGAGCAGAGTAAAGGAGATGAAAGTAAGGTGAAAGATTAGATTCAAAAGTCTTAGCCTGGAACTCAACAGGTCTCATAGCAACAGCAATAACTTGAAATGCTAAACGAGATTTCTTAAATCAACTTACAAGAGGAGAAGAATCATGATCAAGATGGCCAGCTGTAAGTTGAGCAACAACCTCCATAGGTATTGCAGTCCCAACAAAATCAACCCCTAGATTCCATCAACGGGTAAGCAGCAGATTAGATTCAACCTAATCCTCCCAAAGACTCTGATAAGAACAACATTCAGATGTGAAAGAAGCTGAAGTTGTCCCTCCTAATGATTGAGATATCTGTTTCCTACTTATAATATTTCACAAGTATATTTTCCAATGTAGCTTTAGAGTTTGATTTTAGTATAACTTAATTTTGAATCAAAACTCCTTTGCCAATTTAAAACATTCTTTATTTATACATAATTATTAAGCTCAATATTGAGCTATCTTAAGACTATTATATTATGTTAATATTATCAATTATCAAACTTGCTAATGCAGCGCTCCTTCATAACAGATTCACGAGGATATCATCACTGGAACTTAAGTGCTACAAATCATGGATCAGTCACTTGAGCAATACACAATCGTCTTTGGCATTCAACTTGCCTTTCACACTATCAGAACCATATAAATCTAAGGTATATTCCTGGGTGACAACTAAGAGCTAAGATAATTTGTGATCGAAAGCATGAAATTCAGATACAGACCTGCCTAAACATAAGAGATGGGTTGAGCAATGCATTCCAAGCTTAAACAAGCTTAGAATTATTATGTTTGATTAATTGCAACTCTTAAGCAATATATATGCAAAGAGATTTATGCAACCTCGCAATTGACGCTTTATTATTAATAAGTTATTATTTTATAATCAATAATTAAATCAAAGAATGAAGTAAAGCAAAACTACAAGCAGCACTGCTTCACTTTCAAGCATCATCTAAAGCACCTGGTGGATACATCGTAGAAATATATAAGGCAAATAACTAAGCAATGTTAATGAATTCGCAAAGGATAGGCGATCGACAAGCGATTCAAGCGCACATTCAAGTTTTAAATTGATCCACAAAGAGGCTTCAAGAATGTAGTAATTTTGGAGGTTACAGAGACCGAACCAGTTGTTGCTGTAACCAATAAGTGGTGCGGATATCACAACGTATGGATTTATCCATTCAAGAAGGAAGACCCATACATGCAATAAGTGTATATACTTCTTGATCCTGAAGATTCTTCTGATGGTTGGTTCTTAAGCTTTGATAATGACAGTCTAATTCAAGTAGAGTAAGTCTTTAATTTGAAATTAATCCTAACGCGCAATTTATAGCTAAATCAAGGGAAAATACAGAAAGACATATAAGTATGAAGAAGAAGTGAGAAAGCAGTTGACATCGCAAGAAATGCCAGAACCCCAAGAATACGTTAGAGCAGTAACTTTCGCTGTGTGATTAAATCTGAGTAAATAATTATTATAACGCAAATTTGTGGTCGTTGGTGAAAACACATTATATACCCTACACTTTGATTAATTACCTAAGTATTTGAATTATGCTTTAAAGCGCTAATTTTATTTGCATTAAGTTAAACCTAAATTGCCTTTATTAACTTAAGCAGTAATTACACTTTAAGTGTGATTTATAATAGCTGTTTTAAGTAATTATGTTGATAAATTTAAATCAATGCTTTAATAGATTTTAAAACCTCTCTGATATTTATGCTATGCTGAAACCCCATATTATATTAGTCAAACCCAATAAAAGATCAATTAAATCTTCTGCTTTCTATTTCCCTAAACCTAACAGACTAAACAAAAACTAAAAGTTTAATGATAATTATTGTGTTTTCTAAAATCAAAACTTTGAATCTAAACCCTCTCTATTTTCAGATAATTACCTAACCAGTCATTATTAAATTTCAAACTATCTTTTAACTATTAAATTACTTATGATAGATGTGAGGTATACTTGCATTTCTGAAGATGATTTTCCTAAGATTAATTTTGAGTGATACTTGAATTTACTTCAGCATAATACAATACTGCCTATATAAAAATGGGTTAAATAATAATTGTTTTATCTGATAATGAGAGCTCTCTATTTCAATTCGCGCATTTGATTTTTTCTTTGATCCTATACTAAAAGATTAATAAATTACTTAGCCATAGTTAGTTCCAAGATGATTTTCCTGTTGTGACTTAATCTCCAGTGACATTCTCTGATTTTTGATTCTTTGCCTAAAAACTTACCATTTTTTAAAGATTAAAACAAGTCAGGATGAGTTTCTTCGTGCTTCCCCTTGGTACACACCAGTGAATCAAAGCTTCATATCAATTGATTCAAAGATGTGAAGGTTGGCTACTGCTCAGCTAGCGTCTTCCAGTACCCACTAGTGAATTCCGAGTAAGAACGAGTAAAATCTTCCAATATATTTTAAGCCTTCTTACCCCTCAATCCGATCGAAAAAAAGCTTCCATTATCTTTTAGTGACCACCCGAAACTCATCCTAAATTAATTGTTAAACTGTTTCGCTTAAGTAGGGTTTACACCACCACCAATCATTTCAATATTCAAGTGGTAGACAAGCAGTGATTAAGATTACTTGGTTTTGAATTGAGCAACTCAATGATTTCATTTTTTAATTTTTACTGCAAATGCTAGAGAATTAATTTCCATAATCACTGATCTTTTAATTATTTCAAAACACTTAAATAATGGGAAGGCCAACCATTAGTATTGGTTATAACCAATTCTCAGCGATGTAAATAGGTTTGTTAGCTTTATATATGCTTAGGGTATTGCTTGAATGAAGCTCAAGCAATTGTCAAATAGTATCGAGCCTTTAGCTTAAAATCATATAAAGCAAAAATAATTGCTTAGAATTCTTAAACAATTTTCTAGACTTTTGATCAAGAGTCTTCAACTATGAGTTGGTGTTGAACTGTAAGCGCATTGTTTAGTAGAACTTGTTTATTATCAACTAATCATAGAAGGTCTAAGCCATAGCAGTTTATATGCAAAAAATAGCTTAAAGTGCATAATTCTTTTAAGCAGAGAAATTTTTTAAGAATAGTTTCAAAAACTAACCTTTACTCTTGAATGCAGGGTATCCAACCATAGGCTGCGGCTGGACCCTAATGCTCCCGAGTAGAGGAGCATGTTAGGTTTGAGGATTATAAAAGTTAGGGAAAAGTCTAAAGTTAGGGTAGCAGAAAATCAAAAGCAAAAGTTTAATTATTGCCCAAATTTGTGAAATTTTAATGTGATAATGAATTATGAAATTCGCTGGCTTAAATAGGCCTGGAACTATACAATCTGGAGTCATACAGCTGGATTCATACAACTGGAGCTGTACAACTTGGATTCTTACAACCTAAGGTTGAGTCTTGCATAATTTGTCTCTAATGCAGCTATACAACTTTATGTAGAACAATTAACATACTCAGCGATTTCTTAATACACTTTTGCATGAATTTTTGAGATATCTTCAGGATATCTTCCTGGAACCATACAACCTAGAGATATCTTCAGATATCTTAATCTGGAACCATACAACCTTAGAGTGGATTCTTACAACTTAGCATCTCTAATTCGACTAAACCACCTCAAATAGAACTCTATCACTTATATATGATGTTGCTATACTCTATTACATTGATTGGAGGTGTTATGGAGGTATAGTGATTAGAAGGGGTAAGAAATGACAAGTTTGACTTTAGAGAGGTTTTTGACTTCTTAACCATAGTATTGCTAAGAATTTAGGTCTATTCTCAAACCAAAGACCAATTGACTTAACATACCCAACTCTCACCTAATCATGCCAAACCCATCCAAATCATCATTAACATACCAGAGGCATCGAAAACATCATTAGAGTTGAAGTCAGAGCTCTTAAGCAAAAATCGATGTTTCAAGATAGAGACTCAAACTGTTGGTTTGAAAGCTGTTATAAACTGTCATGAAATACTAAGAATTTTTGAAATTTGGCCTCTCATATTCTAACCCATATACAACAGATCAGCTTGTATTTGCATTTATATATGCATCACTGTTGTGTTGTATCATATCAATAAAGTAAGGCTCGCCAATCATAAAGTAGGCAGAGCTATAAGCAATATTCTCGAAAATTTTCACAAGCCTTGAAATTGGAGATATCTTCAGGATATCTTCCTGGAACCATACAGCCTAAGGTGGAACCATACAACCTCAAAACCCAAAATTTGATAAAAACTCATAATAATGCAAAATTTTTGCCTCATATAAGTGCATATGAATATTGCAATCGATTGCTGCATTATTTAGTAATTGACGAGAGTGCAATCACAAAGTAGAATAAAGGAAATTAGATTAAAGAGTATAGAGCAAGAGATTAGGTTGTGAATGTATTAGGGAAGGGATTATTAATAGTTTGCGAATTAGTCACTGACAATTGCTTAAGAACGCGATTTCATCCTTAAGGTGCATGGTATGTCGTGGATAGTCATCTTCATCATGCTAAGTAGTTCATTAGCAGCAGCCTTTAAAGTGATCTTGCCAGACAGAGTCGTTGCACTTAGCCATAGCCTCTAAACTAACTTCCATACTCTGGAAAAACTTTCTCTTTATCTGAAAGATAACCGTCTTTAGAAACCTTCAAAACAAATTATCCTATCCTGACTTTAGCACTAAGTAAGAATGAAAGCAACTGGCTTGTTCAAGTATTCATTAGATTAGTGAATAGCTTTGTCGTCTCTTGCTGCTTGCTGCAATTTGTTAGAAGTTATGCTGAACCCACTCCAAGGTTTGAAGAGACGCTCCTTCAAGAAAGCAAAGTCCAGTCCAGTTATTAGCACTCTCAAGTTGAATGAAGTAGTACCAACAAGATATCTCATAATACTTTGATGAGGAGCGAATATACCTCGCTGAATTAGCTCAAGATTTGCAATACATACACCTAGAGCTATCCTAAGTCTATAAACTTCCTTAAGTTTTGGTACATGCATAAGGAATTTCCCAAAGGTTAGCATTTCTAGTTGATCTTAAAGTTTTAGATGAAAAGGCTCTCATCACTGTCAAAAAAGAGATTCTAGCAAGGCAGAATGAATTTGGCATCTCTGTGATCTTTCAAAAGGTTGAATTCGTGATTTGCTCTATATTTAGCGTGCTGGCCTAAATAAAGTTTCATCCAACTGTATTGGAAATCGTTTTGCAAATCTTTCATCTGGAAGACGACTTCTTTAGTTGAAAGCAAGTACATGATTCTAATTTAAACGAACCCCAAGAAATTCAAGTACTTTGCAAGTGTCTTCACGTAATCATCTTCATTATCCTTAAATGAGAAGACACTCTGTTTGATAAGCTTAATCATCTAATTGTAATACTAGAAGTATGAAGTTGCATTATTGCTCAACAAGTCTTAGCGTAAAACCCCAATATACTTTAAGTTCGACTCAGAGTTTAATTTCAAATTTAGAACTTTTGCATTGTCTATCCAAGGTTCGGAATTTTTGTCAATCGTCGATTCTTCGAGATCGTGCTTATGATCTTTCTTGGATGTTACCTTCTATGGTGTTATTACACAATCAACTTCTGAGTGAATGTCAAAATCGAATTCATCTATATCTTCACTGCTTCTGCTGCTGCTTGAGTCTGCTTATGAAGTTATTTATTTCATTTCTTCGTCAACTTCATTGCTCTAACTTGAAGATTGAGAATCAACCGCATCGTCAAACTTTGATTCCTTTGGCATACTTGTGGATATAAAATTGTCTTCACTCTCACTCTCATCACTTTAATCCATCTCAGCTGCAAACAAAGGGTCGTTTTTTTTTTTTTTCCTTCAACTTTCTCTTAGCCTATAACTTGTGACTTTTCGCTTTTTAGATAGGTTATTACCTACCTAAAGTATTTAGTTAATTACTATTTCTTATATAATTAGGAGCTAACCTATCAAATAACTTACCTTTCTATTATTTCTATTACTTTGTTTTAGTTTATCTTAATCGTTTGTTTTCTATTTCTAGATTCTCGCACCTGGCATGTAAAGTGGCGATGCTATCGCGAAGTTTTTAAATGTATGCCTTGCGCTTGATCCTTGACTTTTGAATTGCTTTTTACTTCATGTAAATCCAGAGCTTGGGTTTGATCTTACTTCTGCTAATTTCAAACTTTGATTATGCTTTGAATTGGTTGTACGAAACAATTTTCTTTGATTTAGAGTTCTCTCCAGTACCAATACCATCTTTTAGGAAGCTTTTGTATTTGCTCAAGTTAACTTCATCTCGAAGCTTGTAAAGTTGAGAATCCACATCAACACATACTACATCT
Source organism: Oxytricha trifallax (assembly GCA_000711775.1). Lineage (NCBI taxonomy): Eukaryota > Ciliophora > Spirotrichea > Sporadotrichida > Oxytrichidae > Oxytricha > Oxytricha trifallax. Next base: position 11,024 of record ARYC01018168.1, read on the forward strand.
TCTTCAAGTACGTAATCAACAAAAATCTTGGATTCCTTATCTAGCGCTTGCCATTAATTGATTTGAGTTATTAGTAGCGCTCACAATGAAAGTTCTGGATGTGTCTCGCATAGTTGCTCCACGTAATTCTCTTCGGATTGATGGAGCTGCAGTGGAGGCAGTAGCAGTAGACTTTCTTGGCAGTGCTTGCACTTTCCATATTTAATAGTAATTAATTGAATGCTACTTCTTAATTAATTTGATTGCTTAGTATTAAAATTGGCAGACAGATGAGTATTAACCACTCTTAAAATTTTAGGGAAAGTAAAGATGTTATCGATAGCACTCTGTTACTTTATTAGTTTGACTACTAATGCTTGCTCGCTCTCTACTAAAGTAAACCATTTATAAAAGATGATAGTCAATAAGAATGAAAAACTCGAAGTTGAAAATGTATGATTTCGATATCTTCAGGATATCTTCATCTGGAACTATGCAATCAGTCCTGTACAACCTGAACTCTTAAATCAGGGATCAATCCAATAAAGTTCAGCACATTCTTGGACTGTGTTGGTTTAATCACACACCACCCAGATTAACGTAATTGAAAATATAAAATGAAGAAGAGGATACTTACAAACATGGATCTATACAGTATGGAGTCTTGCAGCCGGACTTATACAACCTGGAACCATACAACCTTGAGATATCTTCAGGGTATCTTCATCTGGATCTATGCAGCCTTAGAGTTGAAATTTAGAACTTGACTCATGCAATGTCTCTAATCTAAGGAAGCATGAATACATTAATGTAGTTAAGCAAAAACTCATAATCAGAATATTTCAGACACTCAATGGAGTGAAGCTATGTTCCTATACCAAACTTTGAGCCATCCAAACATCGAAGCTCTATTGCTTAATCAACAGTAAGTTATTTGAATTGTTTATTATTTCAATTTATAATTCCAAATTAACTTTCCACTATGTAAATTTTAGAAAATCAACCCAAAGCAGATAAGCAATATGTTTGCTATTTCCCTGATTGCTGAGCCAGCTTCTGTTTTTCTCAGTCCCTATATAAGCATATGAAAAGCTTTCACGGAGAGGAATACAGCGAGAAGAAAATAAATGACTTGATCGAGAAGTACAAGAGAGATCATGTTCGATGCAAGGATTGTTTGAAACCATTCTCCTCTAAAGATAGTTTAAGAAAGCACATAAAAGGAAAGTGTTCAAAAAAACCTACACCTGTTGTGTTGCAAATCCTCACGCAACACTTTCCAGAGTTGATTCATGAGATCTAGCAGCAATAAAATGGAGTCAATGCCTAAGAAGAAATTAAGGATAATTAATAGGAAGTTGCTGCTGGAAATTAGCAAATGATGATTGATGCAGATTTGCAGATGGCTGGAGATATTGATCAAGCTGTTGAATTGGTTGATTAACAAGCAATAGAAGTGCAAATACCTGTAAAACACTTATAGAACCCAGTCAACGCTAACTTAATGGAGCAGCTTCCCTAATTGAGAAATTAAAATTAGAACCAGCATGCGTAAACTCTTTCAGATGTCTCTTCAATCTCCGAAATTTCACACATGATCGCTGATGATGAGTTCCTTAAGCAGATAAACGATGTTTCTACTATTATAAGAAATCGTTGCTAACCTATTGCATTGCAAGCTTTGAGAGCTGTGTGGAAAAATCTCGACGATAAATGCTACAAAGTTTACTACTGTCCTCCAACTCTCCAAGTACATAAAGTCTAAAATGATTAGCAGAGCCAACTCGGATCCAAATCAAACAACTTCGAGCTTTGCGATCAAGTGCCCAGAATTTCTGTCAAAAGATTATTTATCAATGGCAACAGTAGACAGGAGTCCATTAAAGAGCTTGGATAAGATAGTCAAGATTCTTAATTCAACCAAACAGGGAATAATGCATTTGAAGGCTCACTTAACTAAGCTGTATAATCATTCCCAAGCTATCAGTAGAAACTATCCAGAAGCTTAATAAGTTGGTAACTTGACTGAATCAAAATTAAGAGAAGAAGAGGAATCAAAATCCCAACAAACAATAAATGCCACTCTTAAGTAGATTCTGAATGAGTTGAAACACAATAGCAATATATATTCTAGCATGGTATATAACGAGCAACTGAAAAGCATTCCAAATAATCCAAATGCAGTGAACAGAAGATTGAGATCAAACACTTAAATGGTCCAGTGCCCTCTTGTCAAAAATGCCTAAGTCTCAACTACTCATGGAGAAGTCACCTTTGGCTCAGTCAACATCCTTTAAGACTTCTTGAAGAAACTAGGAATGACCAGTCAATCGACCTTCCTTGATATTGGTAGCAGCTTTGGGCAAGTGGTATTCCAAGTCGCAATGTAGTCCAAAGTACACAGCACTGGAATTGAGATTGTTGATTCAAGAATCAAGATTGCCCAACAAGTACTTGATAAAAATATGAAACTATTTTAAGATAATGAAACTATCACGGATGTGTTAAGCAAAGTGAACTTCATTCACAACGACATTGCAAGAATGTCAAAGCTGGTTACTCCTGATTAGAAACCAATCACACACATTTACTCCTACAATACTCTCATGACTAAAGAATCTCTGATTGCAACAACTTAACTCATTAACAAGTCACCTGTAGTTGAGGTACTAATATGGAACTAAAATTAAAAGATATCTTTCGATATCCTCGGTCTGAAAGACTTTACCTATACTAACTTAAAGTTCCTTCTTCATTTGCAGGGTTCGCATCAAGGGCATCTGTTTTACTGCTATTCTAGATAACCTTACAAAAACATGAAAAGCTAAGAGTTATCAGCCAGTCATTCTGAATAAAAGATGAGCCAACATATTGAAGAGTAGCACTAAAATTCTCAATCGTGGAGCTCAAGTGCAGGAACCAGCCATAAATACTAGCGTTATTAACACACCATCCTTGATTGATAAAGATCGCTTGCCTAAGATGTCTTCGCTTTTACAAAAGAGAACTTAGCATGACCATCCAAACGAACTTACTGAGCTTTAACCTATACCTAAGAGATAGAATTAAGCCAGTGACTCTATGAAAGCTAAATCAAGTATGAAATTGCGCGGATCCTTACTGACTGAACATTTGGAGCATTCGTCAAGAAAATTGAGGAAGTAAAGTGCAAGGCATTAAAAGCCAAGAAAGATCTTGAGTTCTTGCGAACAATCTTGAACAAGTCAAAGATCAAAGTTCCTGCAAGAATCGTTGAGTATGATTCAGATAGTGAAATTCACTTTACAGAATTGGAAATTAAAGATGCATGCATTCGCCATCAAGTTGAGGGTTATATGTATAGCAAGTTGAACTAGGCACTTCAGCAGCGCTTCATGAAGTGGGATTCTCTTTACCAATAATATGAGTCTTGTATTAGGAAGGCGTAAGCGTGATTAAATCGATTGCTGAGAGGCATCTGTTTAAAAAGGATAGTGAGCATTTTAAAAGAAGGATGGACAGGCTGAAAAGAGATTTACACTACTGTTAGAAGATAGAAGCTCATCGAAATGGGTTCAACATATTTGAGAAACTTGGCAGTGGAGGCTAGGGGCATGTCTATTCTTGCTACCCAGTTTCAGAAGAATAAGCTCAATTGTTGAAAATACCTTACAGGTAGTATGCCATTAAGTTCCCAACAGCACCAGACAAGGATCAGTACTAAGTAGAATTCAATGTTATCAGAAAGATTCAATAGTCCATATAAGTTGGAAAGCATTTCGTTATCAAGGTTATTGCCTAGATTCATTTCTTTGACGAGAAAGCAATGTTGATGGACATTCATATTGATAATCTCGCCAATATGATCTAGAAACAAAAGTTCAATCTCAAGTAGATTCAGACAATTTCATATTGCATACTTCAAGGTATATCTGCTGCACATAAACTCCATATCAATCATCTTGATATCAAGCCTGCAAACATTCTCATGAATGAAAATTGGATGCCAGTAGTAAGCGACTGGGGCAATTACAACAATCCACATATTGGAGGATCGTTCGGATACCAAGCTCCTGAAATTTTCAAAAAAATGCCAGCCTTGCATCTACCTGCTCGCGATTCCAGAAAAATCGATTCGTATGCACTTGGCATAACTTTCTATGAAATGCTATATAAGTGTTTGCCTTTCAACTCAACTTAAATCAAGGAGATGCAAATTTCAGGAAAGTAGCCACCTCTACCAGAGAAAATTGAGAATGTAGAGCCAGGGAACTTCTTCGATTTGATCAATAACTCTTAAATGAGGACTACGCTAAGAGAATTACACCTGCTGAAGCATTGAGTCATGACTTCTATTTTGATTTGAACAGAAACGCAAATGATCACGTGGATTTGGACATCAAAAGCTTCAAAAGAGATGAAAATTGAGAAGTAGAGAGCTCCAGCAGTTTATGAGTATTTATAATTATCAAGCAGTTTAATTTACTTAAGTCAAGTTCAACAACAATATATTTTTACTGCTTTACCTATTAAAAGTATATTATGCAATTAAAGCTAAATTTAAATTTCTATTCCTTAAAGTTTTAATCTGGGATATTCCCAAGTCTATCTTTAATTATTTTCGTATCTTTAATTATAATCATTTTAAAATTATTGAGATGCAAGTAAACTTACCCTTGTACCTGTGCATGTCTAAGGACTGCAAACACACTGCAAAATCAGTTTAAGAATTGGTTGAGCACACAAACTCTATTCACAAGTTCACTCTCAACTTGGCAGTTCAAGTCAACATTTCAGGTTTTGATGTCTTTAACAGAGATGATCCCTCTGACAAGCCAATGAAAGATCTCGAGATCATTAATTCTAATGGCCAACTTTGTTCCATTAAGGGAGCCTACAAGTTCTCATATGCTTTGCATGAGATATTCAATTTCATCAACGAGAAGAAAATGACTACCAACTCAGCAGGGTATGAAGGTGATGATCTGGGCGTTTCAAGCAGAGTGAGACCATAATAAATTGGGGCTAAAGTTTTCTATCCTGAATGGGGCATGAAAGATTCAGAGTTCAGGAAAATTTATAATGAGTACAAATGCTTTGGATTCAGTGAGGAAGATGTTTTTCTTGATTTGACTGCAAGGTATGGATAGCTTGCCTACTTTATGGCTCTAAGAGAGAACATTTCTAGTATCGAAGTCGAAAGCTTAGACTGTCGCTTGTAAGATGCCAAGAAGTTTTATGCACAGATTCTGGAGCTATTCTAAAATGATTAAGATATTTTGGATCGATTGAAGAAGATCCAGTTTGTTGGATTCAGAAACATTTAAAGAAATGAAATTTATAGTTTGCTTGACAAGTATTAGCCCACACATATGTTTATTGACACTAGGAGGATGTACTAATAAAACGCAAAGGCTATTTGGAGCTCAATTCTTCACCTTGTTATACCATTAAAGATGCTGATTTGGGGCAAAGATAACGACTTCACATTAGCAGACTTTAGTAGTTACCATTAATACGGTTACCATCGCTCATTCATTTGCAGGTATCATCAACTTAATGGATACTGCTACTATGTCTATCACAATTTAGAACTAAAACCTATTTCTCCAGGCATCGTGATTACTGTGGATAAAAACTTAATGAAAGGTGATCTACATGAAAGATTCACTAAAGCAATTCTTGCTCAACTTAATAAAGTAAGAGACCCTAAACTCATAGCTGAGTACTTCTCGAATA
>ARYC01018170.1:0-13026 GCA_000711775.1 Oxytricha trifallax
TTCAGGAGCCCAAATTTAGTGGACTTGCTTGATTCCAGGTCATACCATGAACTTCAGTGTCTCTTTCCAAAAGCCCTTTAATCCTTAAAATAAGCCTCCTTAAGTTACGATCATGTCATCCTATTTATAATTAAAATGGCTGTATCTCCGAGAGTTCTAAAGATAAATCGATTCTGATTCGATATTCGTTCTCAGCGAGGTCTAAATATCCAGATAAATATAATGCAAGGGCTATTTTTACTTCTAACAAGCAATCATTAATGGGATTGTTGTCAACTCAAATAAATTATTTTGTACTTTTTATAAATAAATATTTATATAAAAGTATTATTATTTTAACAAATGGAATAATAGATAGCATTATAAATGAGATCCCATGTTATATATAAAAAATACTTTAATTAGTTGAAAAAGGTTAGTTCCATTTAATTCTTGGGAAGAAATATTTAAAATCCTCAAATTTATTGTGAAAGTAACCTATTAAGAAAATTAAGGTACCAAAATTGAAAATGCGGTATCAAAGTTGAAAATACCGATTCAAAATACTTTGAAAGGACAAAATCAATTTTGATAGTGTTAATACAATTATGGTAGTCTTAAATAAATTCTGTTTATATAAAACAATAATTCTTGGAAATGATAACGTCCGATTTGACTTTTCGTTAATGAACCTGATTTTTGTCATTTTATAAAGAAGCCTAGATTTAAATTCATTGAATTTTGATTAAAAAGCTTTTGCTAAATCAATTGTGCTTTAATTTTAGTTTGTTATAGTAGAACGAAGCTTATAAGTGTAGAAAGATATTGCATAAGAAATTTGTGCTTTTATAAAGATTATAAGAATATAGTAACATTAATTAAGTACTTTGAATATGTTCAAGTTCAATTAATTCTGATTTGAAAATCTTTAAACCCTATGTTTAACATACTTCCTAATCTATACCTACAACAAAACTTCAAATGCCCATAACTTTGCGCTTTTTGAAGATATGATAAAACGAATTTCATATTCGTGCTGAGCGAGGTTTAAATAACTAGAATCGATATTTTCAGGTGCTCTTAGGGAAAATAAATTAGAAGCTGCATTTTGGCGGGGAAGGGTACGGCCCTGGAAAGATTTTGAATAAGTCATAACATTGACACATTGACCCCACTTTAACTTTAGAAAATGACTTAATAATTAGTGTTCCGGTCTTTCACTCTTGTTCAGGAGCCCAAATTTAGTGGACTTGCTTGATTCCAGGTCATACCATGAACTTCAGTGTCTCTTTCCAAAAACACTTTAATCCTTAAAATCAGCCTCCTTAAGTTACGATCATGTCATCCTATTTATAATTAAAATGGCTGTATCTCCGAGAGTTCTTAAGATAAATCTATTCTGATTCGATATTCATGCTCAGCGAGGTCTAAATATCCAGATAACTATAATGCAGTGGCTATTCTTACTTCTAACAAGCAATCAATAATGGGATTGTTGTCAACTCAAATAAATTATTTTGTACTTTTGTAAAAAATAAATATTTATATAAAAGTATTATTATATATATTAACAGATGGAAAATAAAAAGCCAGTCTATAAATTAGATCCCATGCTATATAAAAACAAAAATACTTTAATTAATGATATATCCTTAAGTTTTCATTTCATGGTAAGGAATATTTATAATTTTCAAATTTATGGTGAGAAAGTAACCTTATAAGAAAATGAAGTGCCAAAGTTGGAAATGCTGTTTCAGAATTCAAAATGGCTTATCATAATATTCTGAAAGGGCAAATTCAATTTTGACAACATGATTAAAAATGGTAGTCTTAAAATCAATTCTGTTTATATATTAAACAATAGCGCTTGGAAACCATAACGATTTGACTTTTCGTTAATGACCGGGACTTTTGTTATTTTATAAAGAAGCCTAGATTTAAATTCATTAATGTTGCTTAAAAAGCAATTGCTTAAGAAATTTGTGCTTTAATTTAGTTTGTTATAGTAGAACGAAGCTTATAAGTGTAGAAAGATATTGCATAAGAAATTTGTGCTTTTATAAAGATTATAAGAATATAGTAACATTAATTAAGTACTTTGAATATGTTCAAGTTCAATTAATTCTGATTTGAAAATCTTTAAACCCTATGTTTAACATACTTCCTAATCTATACCTACAACAAAACTTCAAATGCCCATAACTTTGCGCTTTTTGAAGATATGATAAAACGAATTTTCATATTCGTGCTGAGCGAGGTTTAAATAACTAGAATCGATATTTTCAGGTGCTCTTAGGAAAAATAAATTAGAAGCTGCATTTTGGCGGGGAAGGGTACTGCCCTGGAAAGATTTTGAATAAGTCATAACATTGACACATTGACCCCACTTTAACTTTAGAAAATGACTTAATAATTAGTGTTCCGGTCTTTCACTCTTGTTCAGGAGCCCAAATTTAGTGGACTTGCTTGATTCCAGGTCATACCATGAACTTCAGTGTCTCTTTCCAAAAACACTTTAATCCTTAAAATCAGCCTCCTTAAGTTACGATCATGTCATCCTATTTATAATTAAAATGGCTGTATCTCCGAGAGTTCTTAAGATAAATCGATTCTGATTCGATATTCGTTCTCAGCGAGGTCTAAATATCCAGATAAATATAATGCGGGGGCTATTTTACTTCTAACAAGCAATCATTAATGGGATTGTTGTCAACTCAAATAAATTATTTTGTACTTTTTATAAATAAATATTTATATAAAAGTATTATTATTTTAACAAATGGAATAATAGATAGCATTATAAATGAGATCCCATGTTATATATAAAAAATACTTTAATTAGTTGAAAAAGGTTAGTTCCATTTAATTCTTGGGAAGAAATATTTAAAATCCTCAAATTTATTGTGAAAGTAACCTATTAAGAAAATTAAGGTACCAAAATTGAAAATGCGGTATCAAAGTTGAAAATACCGATTCAAAATACTTTGAAAGGACAAAATCAATTTTGATAGTGTTAATACAATTATGGTAGTCTTAAATAAATTCTGTTTATATAAAACAATAATTCTTGGAAATGATAACGTCCGATTTGACTTTTCGTTAATGAACCTGATTTTTGTCATTTTATAAAGAAGCCTAGATTTAAATTCATTGAATTTTGATTAAAAAGCTTTTGCTAAATCAATTGTGCTTTAATTTAGTTTGTTATAGTAGAACGAATCTTATAAGTGTAGAAAGCTATTGCATAAGAAATTTGTGCTTTTAAAAAGATTATAAGAATATAGTAACATTAATTAAGTACTTTGAATATGTTCAAGTTCAATTCATGAAATTCTGATTTGAAAATCTTTAAACCCTATGTTAACATACTTCCTAATCTATACCTACAACAAAACTTCAAATGCCCATAACTTTGCGCTTTTTTGAAGATATGATAAAACGAATTTCATATTCGTGCTGAGCGAGGTTTAAATAACTAGAATCGATATTTTCAGGTGCTCTTAGGGAAAATAAATTAGAAGCTGCATTTTGGCGGGGAAGGGTACGGCCCTGGAAAGATTTTGAATAAGTCATAACTTGACATATTGACCCCACTTTAACTTTAGAAAATGACTTAATAATTAGTGTTCCGGTGTTTCACTCATGTTCAGGAGCCCAAATTTAGTGGACTTGCTTGATTCCAGGTCATACCATGAACTTCAGTGTCTCTTTCCAAACACCCTTTAATCCTTAAAATCAGCCTCCTTAAGTTACGATCATGTCATCCTATTTATAATTAAAATGGCTGTATCTCCGAGAGTTCTTAAGATAAATCGATTCTGATTCGATATTCGTTCTCAGCGAGGTCTAAATATCCAGATAAATATAATGCGGGGGCTATTTTACTTCTAACAAGCAATCATTAATGGGATTGTTGTCAACTCAAATAAATTATTTTGTACTTTTGTAAAAAATAAATATTTATATATAATTATTATTATTATTATTATAACAGATGGGATAATAAATAGCTGTCTATAAATTAGATCCCATGCTATATAAAAACAAAAATACTTTAATTAATGAAAAATGCTTAGTTCATTTCATGGTAAGGAATATTTATAATTTTCAAATTTATGGTGAGAAAGTAACCTTATAAGAAAATGAAGTGCCAAAGTTGGAAATGCTGTTTCAGAATTCAAAATGGCTTATCATAATATTCTGAAAGGGCAAATTCAATTTTGACAACTCTGTTTGTATATTAAACAATAACGCTTGGAAACCATAACGATTTGACTTTTCGTTATTGAACGGGACTTTTGTTATTTTATAAAGAAGCCTAGATTTAAATTCATTAATGTTGCTTAAAAGGCAATTGCTTAAGAAATTTATGCTTTAATTAGTTTGTTATAGTAGAACGAAGCTTATAAGTGTAGAAAGATATTGCATAAGAAATTTGTGCTTTTATAAAGATTATAAGAATATAGTAACATTAATTAAGTACTTTGAATATGTTCAAGTTCAATTAATTCTGATTTGAAAATCTTTAAACCCTATGTTTAACATACTTCCTAATCTATACCTACAACAAAACTTCAAATGCCCATAACTTTGCGCTTTTGAGATATGCATAACAATTTCATATTCGTGCTGAGCGAGGTTTAAATAACTAGAATCGATATTTTCAGGTGCTCTTAGGAAAAATAAATTAGAAGCTGCATTTTGGCGGGGAAGGGTACTGCCCTGGAAAGATTTTGAATAAGTCATAACATTGACACATTGACCCCACTTTAACTTTAGAAAATGACTTAATAATTAGTGTTCAGGTGTTTCACTCTTGTTCAGGAGCCCAAATTTAGTGGACTTGCTTGATTCCAGGTCATACCATGAACTTCAGTGTCTCTTTCCAAAAGCCCTTTAATCCTTAAAATAAGCCTCCTTAAGTTACGATCATGTCATCCTATTTATAATTAAAATGGCTGTATCTCCGAGAGTTCTAAAGATAAATCGATTCTGATTCGATATTCGTTCTCAGCGAGGTCTAAATATCCAGATAAATATAATGCAAGGGCTATTTTTACTTCTAACAAGCAATCATTAATGGGATTGTTGTCACTCAAATAAATTATTTTGTACTTTTTATAAATAAATATTTATATAAAAGTATTATTATTTTAACAAATGGAATAATAGATAGCATTATAAATGAGATCCCATGTTATATATAAAAAATACTTTAATTAGTTGAAAAAGGTTAGTTCCATTTAATTCTTGGGAAGAAATATTTAAAATCCTCAAATTTATTGTGAAAGTAACCTATTAAGAAAATTAAGGTACCAAAATTGAAAATGCGGTATCAAAGTTGAAAATACCGATTCAAAATACTTTGAAAGGACAAAATCAATTTTGATAGTGTTAATACAATTATGGTAGTCTTAAATAAATTCTGTTTATATAAAACAATAATTCTTGGAAATGATAACGTCCGATTTGACTTTTCGTTAATGAACCTGATTTTTGTCATTTTATAAAGAAGCCTAGATTTAAATTCATTGAATTTTGATTAAAAGGCAATTGCTTAAGAAATTTGTGCTTTAATTTAGTTTGTTATAGTAGAACGAAGCTTATAAGTGTAGAAAGATATTGCATAAGAAATTTGTGCTTTTATAAAGATTATAAGAATATAGTAACATTAATTAAGTACTTTGAATATGTTCAAGTTCAATTAATTCTGATTTGAAAATCTTTAAACCCTATGTTTAACATACTTCCTAATCTATACCTACAACAAAACTTCAAATGCCCATAACTTTGCGCTTTTTGAAAGATATGATAAAACGAATCATATTCGTGCTGAGCGAGGTTTAAATAACTAGAATCGATATTTTCAGGTGCTCTTAGGAAAAATAAATTAGAAGCTGCATTTTGGCGGGGAAGGGTACTGCCCTGGAAAGATTTTGAATAAGTCATAACATTGACACATTGACCCCACTTTAACTTTAGAAAATGACTTAATAATTAGTGTTCCGGTCTTTCACTCTTGTTCAGGAGCCCAAATTTAGTGGACTTGCTTGATTCCAGGTCATACCATGAACTTCAGTGTCTCTTTCCAAAAACACTTTAATCCTTAAAATCAGCCTCCTTAAGTTACGATCATGTCATCCTATTTATAATTAAAATGGCTGTATCTCCGAGAGTTCTTAAGATAAATCGATTTTTTTCCTCCAAATTCGTGCTCAGCGAGGTCTAAATAACCAAATAAATATAATGCAGCTATTTTTACTTCATAAGCAATCATTAATAGGATTATTTTTAGGCTCAAATAAATTATTTTGTACTTTTTTAAAAATAAATATTTATATAAAAGTATTATTATTTTAACAGATGTAATAATAAATAGTAGTTTATAGATTAGATACCATGTTATATAAAAACAAAAATCCTTTAATTAATGAATTTACTTAGTTCAATTCATTTCATAGTAATAAGAATATTTATTATCTTCAAATTTATGGTGAGAAAGTAACCTAATAAGAAAATGAAGTACCAAAATTGAAATGTACCAAAGTTGAAAATACTGAATCAAAATAGTTTGAAAGGACTAAACAATTTTGATAGTCTTAATACGATTATGGTAGTCTAAAAATCAATTCTGTTTATATTAAACAATAACGCTTGGAAATGATAACGTTTTGACTCTTCTTTCATGAACCTGATTTTTGTTATTTTATAAAGAAGACTAAATTTTAATTCATTGAATGTTGCTAAGAAGCAATTGCTAAAGAAATTGTGTTTTAATGAAGTTTGTAAGAGTAGAACGAAGCTTATAAAAGTAGAACGAAGCTTATAAGTGTAGAAAGCTATTGCATAAGAAATTTGTGCTTTTATAAAGATTATAAGAGTATAGTAATCTTAATTAAGTACTTTGAATATGTTCAAGTTCAATTCATGAAATCTTATAATCCTCCCCCCTTGATTTGAAAATCTTAAAACCCTATGTTTTACATTCTTCCTAATCTATACCTACTACAAAACTTTAAATGCCTATAACTTTGCGCTTTTGAAGATATGAAAAAACGCATTTCATATTAATGCTCAGCGAGGTTTAAATAATTAGAATCGATATTTTCAGATGTTTTTAGGAAAAATAAATTAGATGATGCATTTTTGAGGGGAAGGGTTCAGCCCTGGAATGATTATGAAAAAGTCAAAACATTGACATATTGACCCCACTATAACTTTAGAAAATAAATATATAATAGGTGTTCCGGTGACACACTCTTTTTCAGGAGCAATAATTTAGTGGACTTGCTTGATTCCAGGTCATACCATGAACTTCAGTGTCTCTTTCCAAAAGCCCTTTAATCCTTAAAATAAGCCTCCTTAAGTTACGATCATGTCATCCTATTTATAATTAAAATGGCTGTATCTCCGAGAGTTCTAAAGATAAATCGATTCTGATTCGATATTCGTTCTCAGCGAGGTCTAAATATCCAGATAAATATAATGCAAGGGCTATTTTTACTTCTAACAAGCAATCATTAATGGGATTGTTGTCAACTCAAATAAATTATTTTGTACTTTTTATAAATAAATATTTATATAAAAGTATTATTATTTTAACAAATGGAATAATAGATAGCATTATAAATGAGATCCCATGTTATATATAAAAAATACTTTAATTAGTTGAAAAAGGTTAGTTCCATTTAATTCTTGGGAAGAAATATTTAAAATCCTCAAATTTATTGTGAAAGTAACCTATTAAGAAAATTAAGGTACCAAAATTGAAAATGCGGTATCAAAGTTGAAAATACCGATTCAAAATACTTTGAAAGGACAAAATCAATTTTGATAGTGTTAATACAATTATGGTAGTCTTAAATAAATTCTGTTTATATAAAACAATAATTCTTGGAAATGATAACGTCCGATTTGACTTTTCGTTAATGAACCTGATTTTTGTCATTTTATAAAGAAGCCTAGATTTAAATTCATTGAATTTTGATTAAAAAGCTTTTGCTAAATCAATTGTGCTTTAATTTAGTTTGTTATAGTAGAACGAATCTTATAAGTGTAGAAAGCTATTGCATAAGAAATTTGTGCTTTTAAAAAGATTATAAGAATATAGTAACATTAATTAAGTACTTTGAATATGTTCAAGTTCAATTCATGAAATTCTGATTTGAAAATCTTTAAACCCTATGTTTAACATACTTCCTAATCTATACCTACAACAAAACTTAAAATGCCCATAACTTTGCGCTTTTTGAAGATATGATAAAACGAATTTCATATTCGTGCTGAGCGAGGTTTAAATAACTAGAATCGATATTTTCAGGTGCTCTTAGGAAAAATAAATTAGAAGCTGCATTTTGGCGGGGAAGGGTACTGCCCTGGAAAGATTTTGAATAAGTCATAACATTGACACATTGACCCCACTTTAACTTTAGAAAATGACTTAATAATTAGTGTTCCGGTCTTTCACTCTTGTTCAGGAGCCCAAATTTAGTGGACTTGCTTGATTCCAGGTCATACCATGAACTTCAGTGTCTCTTTCCAAAAACACTTTAATCCTTAAAATCAGCCTCCTTAAGTTACGATCATGTCATCCTATTTATAATTAAAAATGGCTGTATCTCCGAGAGTTCTTAAGTTAAATCGATTCTGATTCGATATTCGTTCTCAGCGAGGTCTAAATATCCAGATAAATATAATGCGGGGGCTATTTTACTTCTAACAAGCAATCATTAATGGGATTGTTGTCAACTCAAATAAATTATTTTGTACTTTTTATAAATAAATATTTATATAAAAGTATTATTATTTTAACAAATGGAATAATAGATAGCATTATAAATGAGATCCCATGTTATATAAAAAAATTGTTTTAATTAGTTGAAAAAGGTTAGTTCAATTTAATTCTTGGGAAGAAATATTTAAAATCTTCAAATTTATGTTGAAAGTAACCTATTAAGAAAATTAAGGTACCAAAGTGAAATGCCTGTTAGAATTCAAAAATGGGTTATCATAATCATCTGCAAAAGGGCAATTCAATTTGACAACTCTGTTTGTATATTAAACAATAACACTTGGAAACCATAACGATTTGACTTTTCGTTAATGAACGGGACTTTTGTTATTTTATAAAGAAGCCTAGATTTATATTCATTAATGTTGCTTAAAAGGCAATTGCTTAAGAAATTTGTGCTTTAATTTAGTTTGTTATAGTAGAACGAAGCTTATAAGTGTAGAAAGATATTGCATAAGAAATTTGTGCTTTTATAAAGATTATAAGAATATAGTAACATTAATTAAGTACTTTGAATATGTTCAAGTTCAATTAATTCTGATTTGAAAATCTTTAAACCCTATGTTTAACATACTTCCTAATCTATACCTACAACAAAACTTCAAATGCCCATAACTTTGCGCTTTTTTGAAGATATGATAAAACGATTCATATTCGTGCTGAGCGAGGTTTAAATAACTAGAATCGATATTTTCAGGTGCTCTTAGGAAAAATAAATTAGAAGCTGCATTTTGGCGGGGAAGGGTACTGCCCTGGAAAGATTTTGAATAAGTCATAACATTGACATATTGACCCCACTTTAACTTTAGAAAATGACTTAATAATTAGTGTTCCGGTGTTTCACTCATGTTCAGGAGCCCAAATTTAGTGGACTTGCTTGATTCCAGGTCATACCATGAACTTCAGTGTCTCTTTCCAAACACCCTTTAATCCTTAAAATCAGCCTCCTTAAGTTACGATCATGTCATCCTATTTATAATTAAAATGGCTGTATCTCCGAGAGTTCTTAAGATAAATCGATTCTGATTCGATATTCGTTCTCAGCGAGGTCTAAATATCCAGATAAATATAATGCGGGGGCTATTTTACTTCTAACAAGCAATCATTAATGGGATTGTTGTCAACTCAAATAAATTATTTTGTACTTTTGTAAAAAATAAATATTTATATATAATTATTATTATTATATAACAGATGGAATAATAAAAAGCGTCTATAAATTAGATCCCATGCTATATAAAAACAAAAATACTTATAATTAATGAATATCTTAATCATTTCATTATGGTAAGGAATATTATAATTTTCAAATCTATATGTGGGATGAGAAAGTAACCTTAAGAATGAAGTGCCAAAGTTGGAAATGCTGTTTCAGAATTCAAAATGGCTTATCATAATATTCTGAAAGGGCAAATTCAATTTTGACAACATGATTAAAAATGGTAGTCTTAAAATCAATTCTGTTTATATATTAAACAATAGCGCTTGGAAACCATAACGATTTGACTTTTCGTTAATGACCGGGACTTTTGTTATTTTATAAAGAAGCCTAGATTTAAATTCATTAATGTTGCTTAAAAAGCAATTGCTTAAGAAATTTGTGCTTTAATTTAGTTTGTTATAGTAGAACGAATCTTATAAGTGTAGAAAGCTATTGCATAAGAAATTTGTGCTTTTAAAAAGATTATAAGAATATAGTAACATTAATTAAGTACTTTGAATATGTTCAAGTTCAATTCATGAAATTCTGATTTGAAAATCTTTAAACCCTATGTTTAACATACTTCCTAATCTATACCTACAACAAAACTTCAAATGCCCATAACTTTGCGCTTTTTGAAGATATGATAAAACGAATTTCATATTCGTGCTGAGTGAGGTTTAAATAACTAGAATCGATATTTTCAGGTGCTCTTAGGAAAAATAAGTTAGATGCTGCATTTTGGCGGGGAAGGGTACGGCCCTGGAAAGATTTTGAATAAGTCATAACATTGACATATTTACCCCCACTTTAACTTTAGAAAATGACTTAATAATTAGTGTTCCGGTGTTTCACTCATGTTCAGGAGCCCAAATTTAGTGGACTTGCTTGATTCCAGGTCATACCATGAACTTCAGTGTCTCTTTCCAAACACCCTTTAATCCTTAAAATCAGCCTCCTTAAGTTACGATCATGTCATCCTATTTATAATTAAAATGGCTGTATCTCCGAGAGTTCTTAAGATAAATCGATTCTGATTCGATATTCGTTCTCAGCGAGGTCTAAATATCCAGATAAATATAATGCGGGGGCTATTTTACTTCTAACAAGCAATCATTAATGGGATTGTTGTCAACTCAAATAAATTATTTTGTACTTTTGTAAAAAATAAATATTTATATATAATTATTATTATTATATAAACAGATGGAATATAAAAGCAGTCTATAAATTAGATTCCATGCTAGTATATATAAACAAAAAATACTTTAATTAATGAATACCTTAAGTCATTTATTTTCATGGTAAGGAATATTTATAATTTCAAATTTATGGTGAGAAAGGTA
Source organism: Oxytricha trifallax (assembly GCA_000711775.1). NCBI lineage: Eukaryota > Ciliophora > Spirotrichea > Sporadotrichida > Oxytrichidae > Oxytricha > Oxytricha trifallax. The sequence goes on from ARYC01018170.1 coordinate 11,318, forward strand.
AACCTTAAAGAAAATGAAGTGCCAAAGTTGGAAATGCTGTTTCAGAATTCAAAATGGCTTATCATAATATTCTGAAAGGGCAAATTCAATTTTGACAACATGATTAAAAATGGTAGTCTTAAAATCAATTCTGTTTATATATTAAACAATAGCGCTTGGAAACCATAACGATTTGACTTTTCGTTAATGACCGGGACTTTTGTTATTTTATAAAGAAGCCTAGATTTAAATTCATTAATGTTGCTTAAAAAGCAATTGCTTAAGAAATTTGTGCTTTAATTTAGTTTGTTATAGTAGAACGAAGCTTATAAGTGTAGAAAGATATTGCATAAGAAATTTGTGCTTTTATAAAGATTATAAGAATATAGTAACATTAATTAAGTACTTTGAATATGTTCAAGTTCAATTAATTCTGATTTGAAAATCTTTAAACCCTATGTTTAACATACTTCCTAATCTATACCTACAACAAAACTTCAAATGCCCATAACTTTGCGCTTTTTGAAGATATGATAGAACGAATTTCATATTCGTGCTGAGCGAGGTTTAAATAACTAGAATCGATATTTTCAGGTGCTCTTAGGAAAAATAAATTAGAAGCTGCATTTTGGCGGGGAAGGGTACTGCCCTGGAAAGATTTTGAATAAGTCATAACATTGACACATTGACCCCACTTTAACTTTAGAAAATGACTTAATAATTAGTGTTCCGGTCTTTCACTCTTGTTCAGGAGCCCAAATTTAGTGGACTTGCTTGATTCCAGGTCATACCATGAACTTCAGTGTCTCTTTCCAAAAACACTTTAATCCTTAAAATCAGCCTCCTTAAGTTACGATCATGTCATCCTATTTATAATTAAAATGGCTGTATCTCCGAGAGTTCTTAAGATAAATCGATTCTGATTCGATATTCGTTCTCAGCGAGGTCTAAATATCCAGATAAATATAATGCGGGGGCTATTTTACTTCTAACAAGCAATCATTAATGGGATTGTTGTCAACTCAAATAAATTATTTTGTACTTTTGTAAAAAATAAATATTTATATATAATTATTATTATTATAACAGATGGAAATAATAAAGCAGTCTATAAATTAGATCCCATTGCCTATATAAAACCAAAATACTTATAATTAATGAATATCCTTAAGTCATCTTCTTCATGGTAGGAATATTTGATAATTTTCAAATTAATGATGTGAGAAAGTAAACCTTATAGAAAATGAAGTGCCAAAGTTGGAAATGCTGTTTCAGAATTCAAAATGGCTTATCATAATATTCTGAAAGGGCAAATTCAATTTTGACAACATGATTAAAAATGGTAGTCTTAAAATCAATTCTGTTTATATATTAAACAATAGCGCTTGGAAACCATAACGATTTGACTTTTCGTTAATGACCGGGACTTTTGTTATTTTATAAAGAAGCCTAGATTTAAATTCATTAATGTTGCTTAAAAAGCAATTGCTTAAGAAATTTGTGCTTTAATTTAGTTTGTTATAGTAGAACGAAGCTTATAAGTGTAGAAAGATATTGCATAAGAAATTTGTGCTTTTATAAAGATTATAAGAATATAGTAACATTAATTAAGTACTTTGAATATGTTCAAGTTCAATTAATTCTGATTTGAAAATCTTTAAACCCTATGTTTAACATACTTCCTAATCTATACCTACAACAAAACTTCAAATGCCCATAACTTTGCGCTT
>ARYC01018171.1:0-13710 GCA_000711775.1 Oxytricha trifallax
ATATTGACCCCACTTTAACTTTAGAAAATGACTTAATAATTAGTGTTCCGGTGTTTCACTCATGTTCAGGAGCCCAAATTTAGTGGACTTGCTTGATTCCAGGTCATACCATGAACTTCAGTGTCTCTTTCCAAACACCCTTTAATCCTTAAAATCAGCCTCCTTAAGTTACGATCATGTCATCCTATTTATAATTAAAATGGCTGTATCTCCGAGAGTTCTTAAGATAAATCGAATTCTGATTCGATATTCGTTCTCAGCGAGGTCTAAATATCCAGATAAATATAATGCGGGGGCTATTTTACTTCTAACAAGCAATCATTAATGGGATTGTTGTCAACTCAAATAAATTATTTTGTACTTTTTATAAATAAATATTTATATAAAAGTATTATTATTTTAACAAATGGAATAATAGATAGCATTATAAATGAGATCCCATGTTATATAAAAAAATTGTTTTAATTAGTTGAAAAAGGTTAGTTCAATTTAATTCTTGGGAAGAAATATTTAAAATCTTCAAATTTATGTTGAAAGTAACCTATTAAGAAAATTAAGGTACCAAAATTGAAAATGCGGCATCAAAGTTGAAAATACCAATTCAAAATACTTTGAAAGGACAAAATCAATTTTGACAACTCTGTTTGTATATTAAACAATAACACTTGGAAACCATAACGATTTGACTTTTCGTTAATGAACGGGACTTTTGTTATTTTATAAAGAAGCCTAGATTTATATTCATTAATGTTGCTTAAAAGGCAATTGCTTAAGAAATTTGTGCTTTAATTTAGTTTGTTATAGTAGAACGAAGCTTATAAGTGTAGAAAGATATTGCATAAGAAATTTGTGCTTTTATAAAGATTATAAGAATATAGTAACATTAATTAAGTACTTTGAATATGTTCAAGTTCAATTAATTCTGATTTGAAAATCTTTAAACCCTATGTTTAACATACTTCCTAATCTATACCTACAACAAAACTTCAAATGCCCATAACTTTGCGCTTTTTGAAGATATGATAAAACGAATTTCATATTCGTGCTGAGCGAGGTTTAAATAACTAGAATCGATATTTTCAGGTGCTCTTAGGGAAAATAAATTAGAAGCTGCATTTTGGCGGGGAAGGGTACGGCCCTGGAAAGATTTTGAATAAGTCATAACATTGACATATTGACCCCACTTTAACTTTAGAAAATGACTTAATAATTAGTGTTCCGGTGTTTCACTCATGTTCAGGAGCCCAAATTTAGTGGACTTGCTTGATTCCAGGTCATACCATGAACTTCAGTGTCTCTTTCCAAACACCCTTTAATCCTTAAAATCAGCCTCCTTAAGTTACGATCATGTCATCCTATTTATAATTAAAATGGCTGTATCTCCGAGAGTTCTTAAGATAAATCGATTCTGATTCGATATTCGTTCTCAGCGAGGTCTAAATATCCAGATAAATATAATGCGGGGGCTATTTTACTTCTAACAAGCAATCATTAATGGGATTGTTGTCAACTCAAATAAATTATTTTGTACTTTTTATAAATAAATATTTATATAAAAGTATTATTATTTTAACAAATGGAATAATAGATAGCATTATAAATGAGATCCCATGTTATATATAAAAAATACTTTAATTAGTTGAAAAAGGTTAGTTCCATTTAATTCTTGGGAAGAAATATTTAAAATCCTCAAATTTATTGTGAAAGTAACCTATTAAGAAAATTAAGGTACCAAAATTGAAAATGCGGTATCAAAGTTGAAAATACCGATTCAAAATACTTTGAAAGGACAAAATCAATTTTGATAGTGTTAATACAATTATGGTAGTCTTAAATAAATTCTGTTTATATAAAACAATAATTCTTGGAAATGATAACGTCCGATTTGACTTTTCGTTAATGAACCTGATTTTTGTCATTTTATAAAGAAGCCTAGATTTAAATTCATTGAATTTTGATTAAAAAGCTTTTGCTAAATCAATTGTGCTTTAATTTAGTTTGTTATAGTAGAACGAAGCTTATAAGTGTAGAAAGATATTGCATAAGAAATTTGTGCTTTTATAAAGATTATAAGAATATAGTAACATTAATTAAGTACTTTGAATATGTTCAAGTTCAATTAATTCTGATTTGAAAATCTTTAAACCCTATGTTTAACATACTTCCTAATCTATACCTACAACAAAACTTCAAATGCCCATAACTTTGCGCTTTTTTGAAGATATGATAAAACGAATTTCATATTCGTGCTGAGCGAGGTTTAAATAACTAGAATCGATATTTTCAGGTGCTCTTAGGGAAAATAAATTAGAAGCTGCATTTTGGCGGGGAAGGGTACGGCCCTGGAAAGATTTTGAATAAGTCATAACATTGACACATTGACCCCACTTTAACTTTAGAAAATGACTTAATAATTAGTGTTCCGGTGTTTCACTCTTGTTCAGGAGCCCAAATTTAGTGGACTTGCTTGATTCCAGGTCATACCATGAACTTCAGAGTCTCTTTCCAAAAACCCTTTAATCCTTAAAATCAGCCTCCTTAAGTTACGATCATGTCATCCTATTTATAATTAAAATGGCTGTATCTCCGAGAGTTCTTAAGTTAAATCGATTCTGATTCGATATTCGTTCTCAGCGAGGTCTAAATATCCAGATAAATATAATGCGGGGGCTATTTTACTTCTAACAAGCAATCATTAATGGGATTGTTGTCAACTCAAATAAATTATTTTGTACTTTTTATAAATAAATATTTATATAAAAGTATTATTATTTTAACAAATGGAATAATAGATAGCATTATAAATGAGATCCCATGTTATATATAAAAAATACTTTAATTAGTTGAAAAAGGTTAGTTCCATTTAATTCTTGGGAAGAAATATTTAAAATCCTCAAATTTATTGTGAAAGTAACCTATTAAGAAAATTAAGGTACCAAAATTGAAAATGCGGTATCAAAGTTGAAAATACCGATTCAAAATACTTTGAAAGGACAAAATCAATTTTGATAGTGTTAATACAATTATGGTAGTCTTAAATAAATTCTGTTTATATAAAACAATAATTCTTGGAAATGATAACGTCCGATTTGACTTTTCGTTAATGAACCTGATTTTTGTCATTTTATAAAGAAGCCTAGATTTAAATTCATTGAATTTTGATTAAAAAGCTTTTGCTAAATCAATTGTGCTTTAATTTAGTTTGTTATAGTAGAACGAAGCTTATAAGTGTAGAAAGATATTGCATAAGAAATTTGTGCTTTTATAAAGATTATAAGAATATAGTAACATTAATTAAGTACTTTGAATATGTTCAAGTTCAATTAATTCTGATTTGAAAATCTTTAAACCCTATGTTTAACATACTTCCTAATCTATACCTACAACAAAACTTCAAATGCCCATAACTTTGCGCTTTTGAAGATATGATAAAACGAATTTCATATTCGTGCTGAGCGAGGTTTAAATAACTAGAATCGATATTTTCAGGTGCTCTTAGGGAAAATAAATTAGAAGCTGCATTTTGGCGGGGAAGGGTACGGCCCTGGAAAGATTTTGAATAAGTCATAACATTGACACATTGACCCCACTTTAACTTTAGAAAATGACTTAATAATTAGTGTTCCGGTGTTTCACTCTTGTTCAGGAGCCCAAATTTAGTGGACTTGCTTGATTCCAGGTCATACCATGAACTTCAGAGTCTCTTTCCAAAAACCCTTTAATCCTTAAAATCAGCCTCCTTAAGTTACGATCATGTCATCCTATTTATAATTAAAATGGCTGTATCTCCGAGAGTTCTTAAGTTAAATCGATTCTGATTCGATATTCGTTCTCAGCGAGGTCTAAATATCCAGATAAATATAATGCGGGGGCTATTTTACTTCTAACAAGCAATCATTAATGGGATTGTTGTCAACTCAAATAAATTATTTTGTACTTTTGTAAAAAATAAATATTTATATATAATTATTATTATTATTATTATTATTATTATTATTATAACAGATGGGATAATAAATAGCTGTCTATAAATTAGATCCCATGCTATATAAAAACAAAAATACTTTAATTAATGAAAAATGCTTAGTTCATTTCATGGTAAGGAATATTTATAATTTTCAAATTTATGGTGAGAAAGTAACCTTATAAGAAAATGAAGTGCCAAAGTTGGAAATGCTGTTTCAGAATTCAAAATGGCTTATCATAATATTCTGAAAGGGCAAATTCAATTTTGACAACATGATTAAAAATGGTAGTCTTAAAATCAATTCTGTTTATATATTAAACAATAGCGCTTGGAAACCATAACGATTTGACTTTTCGTTAATGACCGGGACTTTTGTTATTTTATAAAGAAGCCTAGATTTAAATTCATTAATGTTGCTTAAAAAGCAATTGCTTAAGAAATTTGTGCTTTAATTTAGTTTGTTATAGTAGAACGAAGCTTATAAGTGTAGAAAGATATTGCATAAGAAATTTGTGCTTTTATAAAGATTATAAGAATATAGTAACATTAATTAAGTACTTTGAATATGTTCAAGTTCAATTAATTCTGATTTGAAAATCTTTAAACCCTATGTTTAACATACTTCCTAATCTATACCTACAACAAAACTTCAAATGCCCATAACTTTGCGCTTTTTTTGAAGATATGATAAAACGAATTTCATATTCGTGCTGAGCGAGGTTTAAATAACTAGAATCGATATTTTCAGGTGCTCTTAGGAAAAATAAATTAGAAGCTGCATTTTGGCGGGGAAGGGTACTGCCCTGGAAAGATTTTGAATAAGTCATAACATTGACATATTGACCCCACTTTAACTTTAGAAAATGACTTAATAATTAGTGTTCCGGTGTTTCACTCATGTTCAGGAGCCCAAATTTAGTGGACTTGCTTGATTCCAGGTCATACCATGAACTTCAGTGTCTCTTTCCAAACACCCTTTAATCCTTAAAATCAGCCTCCTTAAGTTACGATCATGTCATCCTATTTATAATTAAAATGGCTGTATCTCCGAGAGTTCTTAAGATAAATCGATTCTGATTCGATATTCGTTCTCAGCGAGGTCTAAATATCCAGATAAATATAATGCGGGGGCTATTTTACTTCTAACAAGCAATCATTAATGGGATTGTTGTCAACTCAAATAAATTATTTTGTACTTTTGTAAAAAATAAATATTTATATATAATTATTATTATTATTATTATTATAACAGATGGGATAATAAATAGCTGTCTATAAATTAGATCCCATGCTATATAAAAACAAAAATACTTTAATTAATGAAAAATGCTTAGTTCATTTCATGGTAAGGAATATTTATAATTTTCAAATTTATGGTGAGAAAGTAACCTTATAAGAAAATGAAGTGCCAAAGTTGGAAATGCTGTTTCAGAATTCAAAATGGCTTATCATAATATTCTGAAAGGGCAAATTCAATTTTGACAACATGATTAAAAATGGTAGTCTTAAAATCAATTCTGTTTATATATTAAACAATAGCGCTTGGAAACCATAACGATTTGACTTTTCGTTAATGACCGGGACTTTTGTTATTTTATAAAGAAGCCTAGATTTAAATTCATTAATGTTGCTTAAAAAGCAATTGCTTAAGAAATTTGTGCTTTAATTTAGTTTGTTATAGTAGAACGAATCTTATAAGTGTAGAAAGCTATTGCATAAGAAATTTGTGCTTTTAAAAAGATTATAAGAATATAGTAACATTAATTAAGTACTTTGAATATGTTCAAGTTCAATTCATGAAATTCTGATTTGAAAATCTTTAAACCCTATGTTAACATACTTCCTAATCTATACCTACAACAAAACTTCAAATGCCCATAACTTTGCGCTTTTTGAAGATATGATAAAACGAATTTCATATTCGTGCTGAGTGAGGTTTAAATAACTAGAATCGATATTTTCAGGTGCTCTTAGGAAAAATAAGTTAGATGCTGCATTTTGGCGGGGAAGGGTACGGCCCTGGAAAGATTTTGAATAAGTCATAACATTGACATATTTACCCCCACTTTAACTTTAGAAAATGACTTAATAATTAGTGTTCCGGTGTTTCACTCATGTTCAGGAGCCCAAATTTAGTGGACTTGCTTGATTCCAGGTCATACCATGAACTTCAGTGTCTCTTTCCAAACACCCTTTAATCCTTAAAATCAGCCTCCTTAAGTTACGATCATGTCATCCTATTTATAATTAAAATGGCTGTATCTCCGAGAGTTCTTAAGATAAATCGATTCTGATTCGATATTCGTTCTCAGCGAGGTCTAAATATCCAGATAAATATAATGCGGGGGCTATTTTACTTCTAACAAGCAATCATTAATGGGATTGTTGTCAACTCAAATAAATTATTTTGTACTTTTGTAAAAAATAAATATTTATATATAATTATTATTATTATTTATTATTATTATAACAGATGGGATAATAAATAGCTGTCTATAAATTAGATCCCATGCTATATAAAAACAAAAATACTTTAATTAATGAAAATGCTTAGTTTCATTTCATGGTAAGGAATAATTATAATCTTCAAATTTATGATGAAAGTAACCTAATAAAATAATAAAGTACCAAAATTTAAAATGCTGTACTAAAGTTGAAAATCGAAAATCAAAATAGCTTGAAAGGACTAATTCAATTTTGATAATCTTTATACGATTATGGTAGTCTTAAAATAAATTCTGTTTATATTAAACAATAGCGTTTACCAATATTCATTAATGAACCTGATTTTTGTTAATTTATAAAGAAGTCTAGATTTCTAATTCATTGAATGTTGCTTATAAAACTATTGCTAAAGAAATTGGGCTTTTATGAAGATTATAAGAGTATAGTAATCTTAATTAAGTACTTTGACTATGTTCAAGTTCAATTCATGAAATCCTATAATCCTCTCCCCTTGATTTGAAAATCTTAAAACCCTATGTTTAACATAATTCCTAATCTATACCTACAACAAATCTTTAAATGCCTATAACTTTGCGCTTTTTGAAGATATGATAAAACGCATTTCATATTCGTGCTGAGCGAGGTTCAAATAACTTGAATTGATATTTTCGGATGTTCTTAGGAAAAATAAATTAGATGCTGCATTTGGAGGGGGAAGGGCTCAGCCTTGGAATGATTTTGAAAAGTCAAAACATTGTAATATTGACCTCACCATAACTTTCGAAAATGAATAATAATAAGTGTTCCGCTGCCACACTCTTGTTCAGGAACCCAAATTTAGTGGACTTGCTTGATTCCAGGTCATACCATGAACTTCAGTGTCTCTTTCCAAAAACCCTTTAATCCTTAAAATCAGCCTCCTTAAGTTACGATCATGTCATCCTATTTATAATTAAAATGGCTGTATCTCCGAGAGTTCTTAAGATAAATCGATTCTGATTCGATATTCGTGCTCAGCGAGGTCTAAATATCCAGATAAATATAATGCAGGGGCTATTCTTACTTCTAACAAGCAATCATTAATGGGATTGTTGTCAACTCAAATAAATTATTTTGTACTTTTGTAAAAAATAAATATTTATATTATTATTATTATTATTATTATTATAACAGATGGGATAATAAATAGCTGTCTATAAATTAGATCCCATGCTATATAAAAACAAAAATACTTTAATTAATGAAAAATGCTTAGTTCATTTCATGGTAAGGAATATTTATAATTTTCAAATTTATGGTGAGAAAGTAACCTTATAAGAAAATGAAGTGCCAAAGTTGGAAATGCTGTTTCAGAATTCAAAATGGCTGATCATAATATTCTGAAAGGGCAAATTCAATTTTGACAACTCTGTTTGTATATTAAACAATAACACTTGGAAACCATAACGATTTGACTTTTCGTTAATGAACGGGACTTTTGTTATTTTATAAAGAAGCCTAGATTTATATTCATTAATGTTGCTTAAAAGGCAATTGCTTAAGAAATTTGTGCTTTAATTTAGTTTGTTATAGTAGAACGAAGCTTATAAGTGTAGAAAGATATTGCATAAGAAATTTGTGCTTTTATAAAGATTATAAGAATATAGTAACATTAATTAAGTACTTTGAATATGTTCAAGTTCAATTAATTCTGATTTGAAAATCTTTAAACCCTATGTTTAACATACTTCCTAATCTATACCTACAACAAAACTTCAAATGCCCATAACTTTGCGCTTTTTGAAGATATGATAAAACGAATTTCATATTCGTGCTGAGCGAGGTTTAAATAACTAGAATCGATATTTTCAGGTGCTCTTAGGGAAAATAAATTAGAAGCTGCATTTTGGCGGGGAAGGGTACGGCCCTGGAAAGATTTTGAATAAGTCATAACATTGACACATTGACCCCACTTTAACTTTAGAAAATGACTTAATAATTAGTGTTCCGGTGTTTCACTCTTGTTCAGGAGCCCAAATTTAGTGGACTTGCTTGATTCCAGGTCATACCATGAACTTCAGTGTCTCTTTCCAAAAACCCTTTAATCCTTAAAATCAGCCTCCTTAAGTTACGATCATGTCATCCTATTTATAATTAAAATGGCTGTATCTCCGAGAGTTCTTAAGATAAATCGATTTTTTTCCTCCAAATTCGTGCTCAGCGAGGTCTAAATAACCAAATAAATATAATGCAGCTATTTTTACTTCATAAGCAATCATTAATAGGATTATTTTTAGGCTCAAATAAATTATTTTGTACTTTTTTAAAAATAAATATTTATATAAAAGTATTATTATTTTAACAGATGTAATAATAAATAGTAGTTTATAGATTAGATACCATGTTATATAAAAACAAAAATCCTTTAATTAATGAATTTACTTAGTTCAATTCATTTCATAGTAATAAGAATATTTATTATCTTCAAATTTATGGTGAGAAAGTAACCTAATAAGAAAATGAAGTACCAAAATTGAAATGTACCAAAGTTGAAAATACTGAATCAAAATAGTTTGAAAGGACTAAACAATTTTGATAGTCTTAATACGATTATGGTAGTCTAAAAATCAATTCTGTTTATATTAAACAATAACGCTTGGAAATGATAACGTTTTGACTCTTCTTTCATGAACCTGATTTTTGTTATTTTATAAAGAAGACTAAATTTTAATTCATTGAATGTTGCTAAGAAGCAATTGCTAAAGAAATTGTGTTTTAATGAAGTTTGTAAGAGTAGAACGAAGCTTATAAAAGTAGAACGAAGCTTATAAGTGTAGAAAGCTATTGCATAAGAAATTTGTGCTTTTATAAAGATTATAAGAGTATAGTAATCTTAATTAAGTACTTTGAATATGTTCAAGTTCAATTCATGAAATCTTATAATCCTCCCCCCTTGATTTGAAAATCTTAAAACCCTATGTTTTACATTCTTCCTAATCTATACCTACTACAAAACTTTAAATGCCTATAACTTTGCGCTTTTGAAGATATGAAAAAACGCATTTCATATTAATGCTCAGCGAGGTTTAAATAATTAGAATCGATATTTTCAGATGTTTTTAGGAAAAATAAATTAGATGATGCATTTTTGAGGGGAAGGGTTCAGCCCTGGAATGATTATGAAAAAGTCAAAACATTGACATATTGACCCCACTATAACTTTAGAAAATAAATATATAATAGGTGTTCCGGTGACACACTCTTTTTCAGGAGCAATAATTTAGTGGATTTGATTGATTCCAGGTCATACCATGAACTTCAGTGTCTCTTTCCAAAAACCCTTTAATCCTTAAAATAAGCCTCCTTAAGTTACGATCATGTCATCCTATTTATAATTAAAATGGCTGTATCTCCGATTTTAAGATAAATCTTTCTATTCCAAATTCGTGCTCAGCGAGGTCTAAATAACCAAATAAATATAATGCAGCTATTTTTACTTCATAAGCAATCATTAATAGGATTATTTTTAGGCTCAAATAAATTATTTTGTACTTTTTTAAAAATAAATATTTATATAAAAGTATTATTATTTTAACAGATGTAATAATAAATAGTAGTTTATAGATTAGATACCATGTTATATAAAAACAAAAATCCTTTAATTAATGAATTTACTTAGTTCAATTCATTTCATAGTAATAAGAATATTTATTATCTTCAAATTTATGGTGAGAAAGTAACCTAATAAGAAAATGAAGTACCAAAATTGAAATGTACCAAAGTTGAAAATACTGAATCAAAATAGTTTGAAAGGACTAAACAATTTTGATAGTCTTAATACGATTATGGTAGTCTAAAAATCAATTCTGTTTATATTAAACAATAACGCTTGGAAATGATAACGTTTTGACTCTTCTTTCATGAACCTGATTTTTGTTATTTTATAAAGAAGACTAAATTTTAATTCATTGAATGTTGCTAAGAAGCAATTGCTAAAGAAATTGTGTTTTAATGAAGTTTGTAAGAGTAGAACGAAGCTTATAAAAGTAGAACGAAGCTTATAAGTGTAGAAAGCTATTGCATAAGAAATTTGTGCTTTTATAAAGATTATAAGAGTATAGTAATCTTAATTAAGTACTTTGAATATGTTCAAGTTCAATTCATGAAATCTTATAATCCTCCCCCCTTGATTTGAAAATCTTAAAACCCTATGTTTTACATTCTTCCTAATCTATACCTACTACAAAACTTTAAATGCCTATAACTTTGCGCTTTTGAAGATATGAAAAAACGCATTTCATATTAATGCTCAGCGAGGTTTAAATAATTAGAATCGATATTTTCAGATGTTTTTAGGAAAAATAAATTAGATGATGCATTTTTGAGGGGAAGGGTACAGCCCTGGAAAGATTATGAAAAAGTCAAAACATTGACATATTGACCCCACTATAACAGAAAATAAATAAATAATCAGTGTCCCGGTCTCACACTCTTGTTCAGGAGCCCAAATTTAGTGGACTTGCTTAATTCCAGGTCATACCATAAACATCAGTGTCTCTTTCCAAAAACACTTTAATCTTAAATAAGCCTCCTTAAGTTACGATCATGTCATCCTATTTATAATTAAATGGCTGTATCTCCGAGAGTTCTAAAGATAAATCGATTCTGATTCGATATTCGTTCTCAGCGAGGTCTAAATATCCAGATAAATATAATGCAAGGGCTATTTTACTTCTAACAAGCAATCATTAATGGGATTGTTGTCAATCAAATAAATTATTTTGTACTTTTTAAAAATAAATATTTATATAAAAGTATTATTATTTTAACAAATGGAATAATAGATAGCATTATAAATGAGATCCCATGTTATATATAAAAAATACTTTAATTAGTTGAAAAAGGTTAGTTCCATTTAATTCTTGGGAAGAAATATTTAAAATCCTCAAATTTATTGTGAAAGTAACCTATTAAGAAAATTAAGGTACCAAAATTGAAAATGCGGTATCAAAGTTGAAAATACCGATTCAAAATACTTTGAAAGGACAAAATCAATTTTGATAGTGTTAATACAATTATGGTAGTCTTAAATAAATTCTGTTTATATAAAACAATAATTCTTGGAAATGATAACGTCCGATTTGACTTTTCGTTAATGAACCTGATTTTTGTCATTTTATAAAGAAGCCTAGATTTAAATTCATAATGTTGCTAAAGGCAATGCTTAAGAAATTTGTTTATTAGTTTGTTATATAGAACGAAGCTTATAAGTGGAGAAAGATTGATAAGAGAATTTAGTGTTTATTTAGTTTGTTATAGTAGAACGAAGCTTATAAGTGTAGAAAGATATTGCATAAGAAATTTGTGCTTTTATAAAGATTATAAGAATATAGTAACATTAATTAAGTACTTTGAATATGTTCAAGTTCAATTAATTCTGATTTGAAAATCTTTAAACCCTATGTTTAACATACTTCCTAATCTATACCTACAACAAAACTTCAAATGCCCATAACTTTGCGCTTTTTGAGATATGATAAACGATTCATATTCGTGCTGAGCGAGGTTTAAATAACTAGAATCGATATTTTCAGGTGCTCTTAGGAAAAATAAATTAGAAGCTGCATTTTGGCGGGGAAGGGTACTGCCCTGGAAAGATTTTGAATAAGTCATAACATTGACACATTGACCCCACTTTAACTTTAGAAATGACTTAATAATTAGTGTTCCGGTCTTTCACTCTTGTTCAGGAGCCCAAATTTAGTGGACTTGCTTGATTCCAGGTCATACCATGAACTTCAGTGTCTCTTTCCAAAAACACTTTAATCCTTAAAATCAGCCTCCTTAAGTTACGATCATGTCATCCTATTTATAATTAAAATGGCTGTATCTCCGAGAGTTCTTAAGATAAATCTATTCTGATTCGATATTCATGTCAGCGAGGTCTAAATAACCAAATAAATATAATGCAGCTATTTTTACTTCATAAGCAATCATTAATAGGATTATTTTTAGGCTCAAATAAATTATTTTGTACTTTTTTAAAAATAAATATTTATATAAAAGTATTATTATTTTAACAGATGTAATAATAAATAGTAGTTTATAGATTAGATACCATGTTATATAAAAACAAAAATCCTTTAATTAATGAATTTACTTAGTTCAATTCATTTCATAGTAATAAGAATATTTATTATCTTCAAATTTATGGTGAGAAAGTAACCTAATAAGAAAATGAAGTACCAAAATTGAAATGTACCAAAGTTGAAAATACTGAATCAAAATAGTTTGAAAGGACTAAACAATTTTGATAGTCTTAATACGATTATGGTAGTCTAAAAATCAATTCTGTTTATATTAAACAATAACGCTTGGAAATGATAACGTTTTGACTCTTCTTTCATGAACCTGATTTTTGTTATTTTATAAAGAAGACTAAATTTTAATTCATTGAATGTTGCTAAGAAGCAATTGCTAAAGAAATTGTGTTTTAATGAAGTTTGTAAGAGTAGAACGAAGCTTATAAAAGTAGAACGAAGCTTATAAGTGTAGAAAGCTATTGCATAAGAAATTTGTGCTTTTATAAAGATTATAAGAGTATAGTAATCTTAATTAAGTACTTTGAATATGTTCAAGTTCAATTCATGAAATCTTATAATCCTCCCCCCTTGATTTGAAAATCTTAAAACCCTATGTTTTACATTCTTCCTAATCTATACCTACTACAAAACTTTAAATGCCTATAACTTTGCGCTTTTGAAGATATGAAAAAACGCATTTCATATTAATGCTCAGCGAGGTTTAAATAATTAGAATCGATATTTTCAGATGTTTTTAGGAAAAATAAATTAGATGATGCATTTTTGAGGGGAAGGGTTCAGCCCTGGAATGATTATGAAAAAGTCAAAACATTGACATATTGACCCCACTATAACTTTAGAAAATAAATATATAATAGGTGTTCCGGTGACACACTCTTTTTCAGGAGCAATAATTTAGTGGACTTGCTTGATTCCAGGTCATACCATGAACTTCAGTGTCTCTTTCCAAAAGCCCTTTAATCCTTAAAATAAGCCTCCTTAAGTTACGATCATGTCATCCTATTTATAATTAAAATGGCTGTATCTCCGAGAGTTCTAAAGATAAATCGATTCTGATTCGATATTCGTTCTCAGCGAGGTCTAAATATCCAGATAAATATAATGCAAGGGCTATTTTTACTTCTAACAAGCAATCATTAATGGGATTGTTGTCAACTCAAATAAATTATTTTGTACTTTTGTAAAAAATAAATATTTATATAAAAGTATTATTAT
>ARYC01018173.1:0-13158 GCA_000711775.1 Oxytricha trifallax
TCAAAATAAATTATTTTGTACTTTTTTAAAAATAAATATTTATATAAAAGTATTATTATTTTAACAGATGTAATAATAAATAGTAGTTTATAGATTAGATACCATGTTATATAAAAACAAAAATCCTTTAATTAATGAATTTACTTAGTTCAATTCATTTCATAGTAATAAGAATATTTATTATCTTCAAATTTATGGTGAGAAAGTAACCTAATAAGAAAATGAAGTACCAAAATTGAAATGTACCAAAGTTGAAAATACTGAATCAAAATAGTTTGAAAGGACTAAACAATTTTGATAGTCTTAATACGATTATGGTAGTCTAAAAATCAATTCTGTTTATATTAAACAATAACGCTTGGAAATGATAACGTTTTGACTCTTCTTTCATGAACCTGATTTTTGTTATTTTATAAAGAAGACTAAATTTTAATTCATTGAATGTTGCTAAGAAGCAATTGCTAAAGAAATTGTGTTTTAATGAAGTTTGTAAGAGTAGAACGAAGCTTATAAAAGTAGAACGAAGCTTATAAGTGTAGAAAGCTATTGCATAAGAAATTTGTGCTTTTATAAAGATTATAAGAGTATAGTAATCTTAATTAAGTACTTTGAATATGTTCAAGTTCAATTCATGAAATCTTATAATCCTCCCCCCTTGATTTGAAAATCTTAAAACCCTATGTTTTACATTCTTCCTAATCTATACCTACTACAAAACTTTAAATGCCTATAACTTTGCGCTTTTGAAGATATGAAAAAACGCATTTCATATTAATGCTCAGCGAGGTTTAAATAATTAGAATCGATATTTTCAGATGTTTTTAGGAAAAATAAATTAGATGATGCATTTTTGAGGGGAAGGGTTCAGCCCTGGAATGATTATGAAAAAGTCAAAACATTGACATATTGACCCCACTATAACTTTAGAAAATAAATATATAATAGGTGTTCCGGTGACACACTCTTTTTCAGGAGCAATAATTTAGTGGATTTGCTTGATTCCAGGTCATACCATGAACTTCAGTGTCTCTTTCCAAAAGCCCTTTAATCCTTAAAATAAGCCTCCTTAAGTTACGATCATGTCATCCTATTTATAATTAAAATGGCTGTATCTCCGAGAGTTCTAAAGATAAATCGATTCTGATTCGATATTCGTTCTCAGCGAGGTCTAAATATCCAGATAAATATAATGCAAGGGCTATTTTTACTTCTAACAAGCAATCATTAATGGGATTGTTGTCAACTCAAATAAATTATTTTGTACTTTTTATAAATAAATATTTATATAAAAGTATTATTATTTTAACAAATGGAATAATAGATAGCATTATAAATGAGATCCCATGTTATATATAAAAAATACTTTAATTAGTTGAAAAAGGTTAGTTCCATTTAATTCTTGGGAAGAAATATTTAAAATCCTCAAATTTATTGTGAAAGTAACCTATTAAGAAAATTAAGGTACCAAAATTGAAAATGCGGTATCAAAGTTGAAAATACCGATTCAAAATACTTTGAAAGGACAAAATCAATTTTGATAGTGTTAATACAATTATGGTAGTCTTAAATAAATTCTGTTTATATAAAACAATAATTCTTGGAAATGATAACGTCCGATTTGACTTTTCGTTAATGAACCTGATTTTTGTCATTTTATAAAGAAGCCTAGATTTAAATTCATTAATGTTGCTTAAAAAGCAATTGCTTAAGAAATTTGTGCTTTAATTTAGTTTGTTATAGTAGATCACGAAGCTTATTAAGTGCATGAATAGTTTCTATGCTTAAGAAATTTGTGCCTTCTAATTTAGTTTGTTATAGTAGAACGAAGCTTATAAGTGTAGAAAGATATTGCATAAGAAATTTGTGCTTTTATAAAGATTATAAGAATATAGTAACATTAATTAAGTACTTTGAATATGTTCAAGTTCAATTAATTCTGATTTGAAAATCTTTAAACCCTATGTTTAACATACTTCCTAATCTATACCTACAACAAAACTTCAAATGCCCATAACTTTGCGCTTTTTGCAAGATATCGAATAACGATTTTCATATTCGTGCTGAGCGAGGTTTAAATAACTAGAATCGATATTTTCAGGTGCTCTTAGGAAAAATAAATTAGAAGCTGCATTTTGGCGGGGAAGGGTACTGCCCTGGAAAGATTTTGAATAAGTCATAACATTGACACATTGACCCCACTTTAACTTTAGAAAATGACTTAATAATTAGTGTTCCGGTCTTTCACTCTTGTTCAGGAGCCCAAATTTAGTGGACTTGCTTGATTCCAGGTCATACCATGAACTTCAGTGTCTCTTTCCAAAAACACTTTAATCCTTAAAATAAGCCTCCTTAAGTTACGATCATGTCATCCTATTTATAATTAAAATGGCTGTATCTCCGAGAGTTCTAAAGATAAATCGATTCTGATTCGATATTCGTTCTCAGCGAGGTCTAAATATCCAGATAAATATAATGCAAGGGCTATTTTACTTCTAACAAGCAATCATTAATGGGATTGTTGTCAACTCAAATAAATTATTTTGTACTTTTGTAAAAAATAAATATTTATATAAAAGTATTATTATTATTATAACAGATGGAATAATAAATAGCAGTTTGAGAATTAATATCAGAAGAAATCTTAAAATATTGAAGAAGCTAATTATTCTGATGATGTCATGAACATCGAACTGAGAGGGAAGAAATATTACGTTATTTACAAGTAGAGTCCTAATAAGTAACTCTTTGTTGTCAAGTCCTATAAGTGGCCCCAGTAGGTTTTAATATACAGACAAATATACATGGTCACATTACAACTAATGAAGATTTACTTGATATTTTTAACAAGGAATTTGATACATATGCAAAGAGTGAAGGAGAAAAGTTGAGACTCAAGTATATTACTGACTGATAAATAAATCAAATAATTTTTAATATAATGATGATTAATGTTTATCATATTAAGTAAATCACTATTGATAAACATGAGGGAAATGCTTTTTTATTGTATCTATTGGTGTCTCATAAACATGATCTTTCTTTTCAATGTCGTAATAACCCATTAATGATAGAGCTGTAAGTCCAAAGAAAGTATGAAAAACATCAACTTCATTTCCTGGTCTATCTCCGATTCCTCCTGTTTCTTAATCTTAGCAATTTAGCACATATTCTTTCAAGCCTCCAAAGTCGATCCACTTTTCTCTTTCTATCATAAAACATGTTGATAAGATCCACCATGAAAAGCACACATCTGGGAGCTTTTCTGGTCTTCCATTAAATCCGTCTTATAAAGTTTGTCTCTTGCTTAAACATGCTCCTAATTTATCCCTATCAATTAGATCCTCGTCACCTAAAATTTTCAAAGCCCCGATTGAGCAGAAAGTTTAAGCTGCATGAGACTCTGCTCCTGGTACTCCTCCAAAAGTTCCATCGATATTATGGATTTCAAAACGAAATCTCTGGCTTTAATTCTATCTATTAAATCTAATTTGCCTAAGAGGGATAACGCTGAAAGGGCACTGTAGCTGAATCTTGTATCTACTTCTCCTGCATAGTCCCCTCTAAAAGATCCATCCACATTCCATAAACTTGCAACATACTCTGCCATTTTATTTACATCTATTGCTTCAATGTTATCGTACATAGCCAGTATCAAAAGAGAGTACAATGAGTTTACTAGACCTTGATCATGACCAATAGTACCTCCGAATCCTCCACATTTATTAAATGTTAAATTTACACAAGTTAAATTCTATGATGGGGTAAATTATTAATTAGATTCACTATGACAAGCTTAATGAACTACGATATCTCGTTTCTTCGCTCCTCAGGCACTGTATTAAGTAATTTCAATCCGCTAATACACCAATAAGCTCCAGGTAACTTCAAATGTTCATTCGTATAATAACCTATAGCATCACTATCCATTGTTTTGTCAAGATTTTAGAGAAAAGTCCTGTGTAAATTTCTCACGAATGGAGCGCTCTATTTTTCCTACTCAACTTAATTTTCTATTTCAGATTTTACAATTTAATTATTAATTGAATTACCTAAACTCATGAATAACCAATCTTCAACATGATCCAATTTATTCATAGCATAAGATATATTGTTACCACTACAACTCATAAAAATTATGTAAGTCTCAGTAAGCTTGATTTATTTTCCTTCTCAAGTTTTGATATCATGATAATTTTTATCAAAGACCTTTTAGCCGAATTACTTCGACTAGTTCATCATGCGTTAATAATTTTAATATAATTTCTCACACTTTTAGCTAAAAGTCACCGAGGATATGTTAAATATCTCTCTCAGACTCGACCTTATTATCTTCTCGGGTGAGATTTCATCAAGGAAATTATTAGTTATTGTGGTAATATATTTAAGAATTTTAATCTTTACTTACCTTCAAAGTATCAAGAACTTAATGATGATCTTCATTCAATTAAATAATTGTAAAGTAAATCTAATGAACGGGGAATCATATGATCGAATTAATTAAATCAGGATATTTATATCAATTTAGTTTGAAATGATAAATTCTTTGGTTAAATTATTGATAGTTCCTAATTTAAAACATTAAATACTTAGAAATTTACCTGTTAATTCAAGCATTCTATCTGCGAGTGTGCTCTTGCCATGATCAATATGTGCAATAATGCAGAAATTTCTGTAATAAAACTAATTTAGCATCAATTGTTTAAATATTCAAAATACAAGAATCAAACCAACCACTACGAGATGATAAATTAACTTACCTTATATATTTGTGATCAAAATTCTCTATTAACCTCCTTTCTATCTAAGCTTATTATAATTAAGATAATTTTGTAAATATCTTACCTTTGTATCGTTAATCAAGATCTTGAATTCGCCATTAGTTTCATTCATATTTGAGAATTATTTATAACTTGGCATATTCGATACAAACATTTAGTTAAATCGATTGTGAGCTAATTATTGAGTTTGCCATCCCTAAAGATGATTTGGTCATATTAAATATTTTAATTGCTTTATTTAAAATATGATAGTACTTTAAAATGTATACTTTTGTTTTAATTTTAAATTGGTCTCAATAAACGACGAAATCGAGTTTGAATTTAATTCATCAACATTTTTATAGTATAGTTGAGTATTATTTTACAATATATTTATTACAGTTCATGGTATAAATATTATTATTATTAATTTCATAAATACCAGATAATATAAAATGCAGAATTATAATAAATAAATTCTATAAGCTGTTCATTCGAGAGAAGATCGTGATTTTGTGAAATTGATTGTTTGTTAATGGAGATTATAAAATATAGGTTATATCGATTATATATTATTAATAAATAGGGTATATTTGAGCAAATGGTTAAGTATTCAAGACAACCAGCTGACCCAAACAAATGTAGGTTGATTTTTTCGTGATATCACGCCTGTTTTCTTTTGATTTTGTTGCTTCTTCATGAGTTATTAAATCCTTTATATAGGCGCTAAGAGCAGAGCCGATGATGTGAGAGTGCATTTCAAGAACACTTACGAGACTGTCAGAGTTGTGAAAGGTATAAAGATCAAAAAGGCAATCAGATATATGGAAGATGTCCTCGAGCACAAGCAATGTGTTCCCTTCAGAAGACACACCGGCCATGGAGGCAGAACTGCTCAAGCCGCCGTTCACGGAGTCACCCTCGGTAGATATCCCGAAAAGTCAATCAGACACGTTCACTCCCTCGTCAAGAACGCCCTCGCCAACGCTAAAGCCAAGGGTCTCTACACTGAGAAGTGCGTTGTCTCACATGTTGCTGTGAACAGAGCTGTCCAAGGCAGAAGAAGAACCTTCAGAGCTCACGGTAGAATCGGGCCATACCTTTCCTCAAACTGTCACATTGAATTCATTATCACTGAAAAGGCCGAGAACGTCCAAAGAGGCGCTGATGACAAGAACAAGGTCAGACTCACCAAGAAACAAGCCGCCAAGCAAAGACTCGCCATTTGAAAATGAACATGAAACAGAGCAATATCGGCTGTTGCAAATACTGCAGCACACGACGAATCTCACTCTTGAATTATTATCAAAACAGGCCTAATTTTAATGAATTTTAAGATACGTTTTTAATTCTTTATATTGTTACTATTTTTAAAAATGATCGTAGCAATATTAGAGCAATCCACTTAGATAATTTAAGTAAAAGTTCAAATAAACTTCTTTTTAACTCGTTCTTCAACTCCCTATTTTTCTTATATATTGCGAAAAAAATTTAATTTATATAAAGAAAAAAGTAAAGAAATCTCAAAATCATTTTGTATTTATAATTTAGTAATAAATAGTTTATTTAATACCTTATCCTTAATATTCATTTTAAGATACATGCATATTCATTTACCAAACCCATCTCATTATTAAATTACTATAATCATTTACATGTAAAAATTGACTTTATTTTTATAAAATTAAATTTAAAATGTTTTCTCGGGGGGGGGGGAGTTTCCTGCACTGGTTTACGATAAAAAAAAATTTCTAGGGAAGTTTCCTGCACTTTTTTTTAATTTTTTAATTTTCAATTTTTTTAATTAAATTTATTTTATAACAACTATCAACCAACTTTGTTATAATGATACTTTAATTTATTAATCAATAGTCAATATCTATCTTTAGATTCCAAAAACTTTGACATTCTTCATCTGATATTTGTATGTTCTGTCTTTTAAATATTATATTGCTTTACTATAGTCATTTCAAATATTGCATCCAATTGTTAGTGTAATTGTGATTCAATTTATCTTGTTCTTACCATGCCTATATAATGTTAAACTATATTTTCTTGAACTACTTCAATGATGAACAATATGCTCTTAATATTTTATGGGTATAGAAATATTTAATTTGTTTATTTATGTAAAATTTATTAAATTTAACATATAGAAAAAAACAGTGCAGGAAACTTCCCCCCTCCCGTTTTCTCTAATCTAACTTATATTATATTTTCTGAGATTGTAGTGATCAATTAGAAAAATTTTAAATATTTTAGTAGAAACATTAAATAATCAACAATTAAGAATACTTATAATTATTTTTTAGAAATATTATTTAAATTGACGAGCTAAGTCGAAATTTATTTTTTAGAATTAGCTCGTATAAATAAATTATCTTTACTTTTTATTTATATTATTTTTCTAATATTGTAGAAATACAATTGATTTGGAAAAAGTAAATGAAATTTTATTCGTAGTGATCCTAATTAGTGGCAGTTAACCTTTTAATATTAAAATGATTATAATATCAGATTACGCTTTTAATAGTTTCTTTATTGATCAGTAATTAATTATAAAGAAATTGTACAAATTGTTCATTGTACAGATTTATAAGTAAAGTTTTTTTTAATATTAAGGCGTAACAATTAAAATTGTACATTGTACATTGTACAGTTTAAGAGATATAGTTTTTTAAATGGAATTGTACAAATCTGTAAATAGATAATTAGTTTGAAGATTATTAATAAAATTACATTGATGGAGAGAATAATATGTACTTTCGTTTTAGAATTTCAATGTCTTGCTCACTAGGTCTATTTATTCTCGCCTTTATTCTCATTCACTTCCGTGTTCTCTATCACTGTTTCATCATCCACCATCAGTTCTGAGTCTCCGTCTTCTATTAGTCTCTGTTTAAAGTACAATGCAAGCTCAACCTCACTGCAGGGGAACTTCTCGTCTTCTCTCATCATCGTCTCTGTGAACTCAGCTGTCAACATTCTCGTGTCAAATGATTTCTTATCTAAATGGCTCATCTGGTTGGAAGAAATGAATTTCCTTTTTAAGCCATTAGTCTCCACTCATTTGAATAATTATTTCATTCATTTTAAATATTAATAATCTTCAAACTAATTATCTATTTACAGATTTGTACAATTCCATTTAAAAAACTATATCTCTTAAACTGTACAATGTACAATGTACAATTTTAATTGTTACGCCTTAATATTAAAAAAAACTTTACTTATAAATCTGTACAATGAACAATTTGTACAATTTCTTTATAATTAATTACTGATCAATAAAGAAACTATTAAAAGCGTAATCTGATATTATAATCATTTTAATATTAAAAAATTAACTGCCACTAATTAGGATCACTACGAATAAAATTTCATTTACTTTTTCCAAATCAATTGTATTTCTACAATATTAATACCTAAATATATTTTTAAAGAATAATAGTTTTATCCAATAATAATAATAGCATAATTAACAATTAACAATTTTAATTGGTTATTTTATAGATTAGATTATATATGATTTTAGATATTTAAATTGAATTTACTTTATAAAAACCATAGTTCATAATTGATTGCTAATATTAATTTACTTATACTAGTTTAACACGCATGACTATTTTTATTATATTATGAATAATAAAAGTTAATTATCACATTTTTGATTATTTAATCATTCTTTGGAAAATCGAAATAATTTGTCTAAATATATAATTTATCATTTGTAACTGAACTTTTCCACTATTCAAAAGTGGTAAAGTGAAATATATCAGTTTCTATTAAGTTAAGTTATTGCCTTAATATTGTTACTATGTGATTTGAATTCGTATCTATCTAGAGTATTATCAAGTGGGTCTTTATCTGTATTAAAATCGATATAAAAAATAGTGATAAATAATTAATAATAGTTCCAAAGTCAACTTATAAATCTAATCTATAAGACTCATCTATGTTATCATTAATTTTCCCTTAATTAATGTTTTCAAGGATAACATCATGATTTAAGTTATTTTTTTTCCTCAAGTTTGTTCTTTGTTCTTGTTGTATTTCGAGCTAAGTTGTTTTAATATGACCCACTATCATTTAAAAATTAGTTTAAATATGCATTTTTTACTCTTTGAGGAGATACTGAAAAATCTTAAATTTCATCATCTTACACATTCTATTAAGTCCCGTCTGCATTTTTTAAGATTAGTAGTCTTCTTTTTCTTCAGAGTTTTTCTATGCATTAATGGATTAGATTTTTTCTTTAGTGTCTTTTTTTAATCTTCTTGAAGATTCTAGTCAACATTTTCCCAAAAAAAATAATAAATAAGAAAATTTCCATCCCTATTTTCTATTCTTCATTGTTTTAAGCTCCAATCTCCTATAAGTCTGGCATTTTTTAAGTTAATCTTCGTTTAAGCGTTCTTTACTTTTTAACTCTTGTTGGAGAACTGACGTTGCTGTTTCCCTCACCATTTTAGTTTTAAAATATAGGATTAACGGAGCTATTAGTTGTGCCCTGGAGGCCTGAAGATAAATTCGCTAGACCTTCTTCCTAAGTTCTCAAGTTATTTCTATAATTACTCAAAGTTCTAATTTTCTTCTTTAATGGCTACTCTGATAGTTGCTTTTGAGGTAAAAGGTAATTATAAGGACCTATCTAAGGGATCTATAGCTAATTTATCTGGTAAGTTTAAGCTTTAAGCTGGAGAGATTTCAAATGCTCATCATACCACTCTAGATTTTCGCTTAGTTCATCTCTCTTTCTTATATCTATTAGAAGATTCTTTAAATACTTATAGTCAAGCCTTTTACCTTTGGGAATTTTCTGGCAGAATGTTAAGAATTGTCCAACAGCTGTAAAAAAATTAAAACCCTATTAATTATTTACAATCTAGATTAATGCAAAGAGTCGAAGGATTTCTTAAGTTAATGAGCCTTTGTATATCACTTTAATCTTCCCCTAATTACTTCTTTGTTAAAATGCTGATTTTCATATTTTTCCTGTTGATTCAAGGCAAGACCCCACATAAAAGGTATATCAAGATGTAAGCAACTGACTCTAAATCATCCCTCATAAGTGCAGGTTTCCCTCTTAAAACATTGATAGATGTGAAAAGTGGAGCACCTTTAAACACAGATCTAGTTTATTTTCATTGATTATTCGGGCCATTGTGTAATCAGCTAGTGTTAAGTAATTTGGAGTATTAGACAGTAAAATATTCTGAGTTTTAACATCGTTATGAATATAGCCAAGTCCATGAAGCTTTTCTAATCTATCAATCTATAAACTATATTACTTTAAAATAACACTTACTAATTGAATACCAATAGCTAGAATAGTCGATTTCTATAAGACTTTATTGGTTTTCATGAATAAGTTTTCGAGGTCGATATCATACCTATTTATAGCTAAATATCTCATTTTCAAATTATCTTCATTCATTCCACTTGCTATTAAATGTTGGAAGCCTCTGAAACCCATTGACTTATTCTTAAGATGTTTTCTTCGTTAAATAGATTTCTTTCTTGCAGTTTTATCTTTCGCATCATACTACAATTATGAAATTAAAATAAATATGATGTTCAGAATTAATAAGACTATCAGAGTTAATAAGGTAATATCACTAAGTATGATTATTGCTATATTTCTCGAATGAATTACTGAAATAAAGAACTTACAAACTCAATAATTAGAAAGTACTCTTTTTATATGTGTTTTTCCAAGTATATTGGTCCATAAGTTCCTCTGATAATTAAGCTCTCTAATTTATATTTTCCTTTGACAATTTATACTATCTGATCCTGCACTATTTCAAGTTCTTTTAATGCGAGATTCTTGCCACTCCCAGAATTGATTCTTTTCTCTGTTTAATTTTATAAGAAACTTTATAATTAGCCTTCTATCGCTAAGCTAGATATGAAATTTGATGCCTTAATTTCTTTTGTCTTGCTAAGGTCTTTTTATTAATCGTTATTCTTTAAAGTTTATCTGAATTACATTAATACAGAGCGACGGCGTTGCATTAAATTAGATATTATAGATGGAGTATTACAATAAATAATTTCAAAAATGGATTTATTTTTATTAAATTACTAGGAGAAATATAATAATTGCATTTTCAAAATAATTTAATTATTTTTCAGCTAATATATTAGAAAATTTATATATGTATTATTGGCATTGAGAATACTATATTATTTCTAAAAATAATAAGGAGTGGAGTATTATTATTGTGTGTGTTTAATGATTAAAATCAAATAAATTTAACATATCACTGTTAAATACTAAAATCAAACCATCAATCTTAGTCGTGACGTAGACTTATCTGAGTGAGTTGACGTGGCATTCATGAAGTAGATAACTCCGAAAAAACCATTATCGCTATTACTTAGTCTTCTCCCAAAATCAAGATGTCTTTCCAGTTTGTACCTGGGGATAGAGCTCGTGAGATCCAACTAAATAACAAAAGATGGAGAAAAACGCTTATCGGTCCCACCGCTGCTGGAAAACATAATCCCTATGTTCCGCCCGAGATCCCCTACACCACCCCATCCCCCAGCTCCCGGTCGACCGAGACCCCCTCCCTCACCCCATAATATAGCCCATTTCATATCAAATTTTTTATCTGCAGGGCCTAAATCGATGTCCTTCTTGACATCTCGACTTCATATACCCTATTTTATATAAATTTTCATAATATTTTCAAAATTTTATATTTCCATTTTAAGTTCTTTATATGATATGAATTTCATGCTTTGACAATTTTTACGATGTTTGTCAACAATTTTTACTCTATCACTTATGAAATATGAATTGAAAATACTTTTGCATTAAATAATATAGAATTTTATTTATTATATAATTATATAATATTTATAGACTATAATATAAAAATTTTAATTTCAAAATTATTTTTCCCTTAAATCAACTTCATTCGACATAAATCTAAAAAGTAGTCTCATTTATTTTTCAAATTTTTTATCTCCTGAATTGTTTTATCCATTTTACTTTAATTTTATAATATAATGAGAAAAAAAATTTGAAAAATAAATGAGACTACTTTTTAGATTTATGTCGAATGAAGTTGATTTAAGGGAAAAATAATTTTGAAATTAAAATTTTTATATTATAGTCTATAAATATTATATAATTATATAATAAATAAAATTCTATATTATTTAATGCAAAAGTATTTTCAATTCATATTTCATAAGTGATAGAGTAAAAATTGTTGACAAACATCGTAAAAATTGTCAAAGCATGAAATTCATATCATATAAAGAACTTAAAATGGAAATATAAAATTTTGAAAATATTATGAAAATTTATATATAAAATAGGGTATATGAAGTCGAGATGTCAAGAAGGACATCGATTTAGGCCCTGCAGATAAAAAATTTGATATGAAATGGGCTATATTATGGGGTGAGGGAGGGGGTCTCGGTCGACCGGGAGCTGGGGGATGGGGTGGTGTAGGGGACTGTGGTAGCTTCAGCACCCTAACCCGGTGTGAGAGAAAAATCCTTATCGTTGCCTTTAATGGTTTTCGTCTTCTCACTTTTGAAGGCAGAGTGTACCTTTTTCCTACTCCCTATTACCTAGGAAACTGGACTCAAGCCAGGTAACTCATCTTATGCAGGGAAATCTTAGGATCCAGCTCACTCGAAGAGTTTACGCTGACAGATTGAACCCCGCCGACTGGTACCTCATGCGTTGCGCCCAGCAACCCCCTACCTGCCCTCGGTAGGCCTTAGTGTAGTAGAAAGCTCTATCAGAAAGTCCTAAGTGGTTGGTAGGGTACCACCTAGCAATTAACTTTCTAGCTTAAAAATGATTATTCTTATTAAATCATTATTAATATCAATATTTTATTAAAACAATTAGAGATATTTTTTTCCAAGCTTTTTTGGTTTTTAACTTAATGAAAAATTGAATTATCAATATGTGAATAATTATTAATTCTACATATAAATCGAGAATTCTCTTTTTAGTTAATTGATTTACTAGTCAGAAATAATGTTAGTTCCTTAATATTAAAAAATAAGCTGATTGTTTTATATTACAGATATAACTAGAAATAGAGTAAAGTATGAAATTCTCATAATATATTGCATTCTCTTTGCTTCTTTCTCTTTTTAGGAGCTAATAATTCTCTGTATTTAAAAACTGATCTTATTGTGTCCGAGTAAACTCTAGTTAGATTCTCTTAGGTCTTAGCAGAACACTCATATATAATACTAACAATACTATTATAGGCAATTTTTAGGATAATATATGAAATTCTATTCTCAACGTAGTTTAATTAATTGTGAGTTTGAACAGCTTTTAATCCTTCACTAGAGGGCACAACTTTCATTCTTTTATCAGGTATTTATTCATATTCATTCTTTAAATCTAGTTAAGTGC
>ARYC01018174.1:0-110399 GCA_000711775.1 Oxytricha trifallax
TCATGAACATCGAACTGAGAGGGAAGAAATATTACGTTATTTACAAGTAGAGTCCTAATAAGTAACTCTTTGTTGTCAAGTCCTATAAGTGGCCCCAGTAGGTTTTAATATACAGACAAATATACATGGTCACATTACAACTAATGAAGATTTACTTGATATTTTTAACAAGGAATTTGATACATATGCAAAGAGTGAAGGAGAAAAGTTGAGACTCAAGTATATTACTGACTGATAAATAAATCAAATAATTTTTAATATAATGATGATTAATGTTTATCATATTAAGTAAATCACTATTGATAAACATGAGGGAAATGCTTTTTTATTGTATCTATTGGTGTCTCATAAACATGATCTTTCTTTTCAATGTCGTAATAACCCATTAATGATAGAGCTGTAAGTCCAAAGAAAGTATGAAAAACATCAACTTCATTTCCTGGTCTATCTCCGATTCCTCCTGTTTCTTAATCTTAGCAATTTAGCACATATTCTTTCAAGCCTCCAAAGTCGATCCACTTTTCTCTTTCTATCATAAAACATGTTGATAAGATCCACCATGAAAAGCACACATCTGGGAGCTTTTCTGGTCTTCCATTAAATCCGTCTTATAAAGTTTGTCTCTTGCTTAAACATGCTCCTAATTTATCCCTATCAATTAGATCCTCGTCACCTAAAATTTTCAAAGCCCCGATTGAGCAGAAAGTTTAAGCTGCATGAGACTCTGCTCCTGGTACTCCTCCAAAAGTTCCATCGATATTATGGATTTCAAAACGAAATCTCTGGCTTTAATTCTATCTATTAAATCTAATTTGCCTAAGAGGGATAACGCTGAAAGGGCACTGTAGCTGAATCTTGTATCTACTTCTCCTGCATAGTCCCCTCTAAAAGATCCATCCACATTCCATAAACTTGCAACATACTCTGCCATTTTATTTACATCTATTGCTTCAATGTTATCGTACATAGCCAGTATCAAAAGAGAGTACAATGAGTTTACTAGACCTTGATCATGACCAATAGTACCTCCGAATCCTCCACATTTATTAAATGTTAAATTTACACAAGTTAAATTCTATGATGGGGTAAATTATTAATTAGATTCACTATGACAAGCTTAATGAACTACGATATCTCGTTTCTTCGCTCCTCAGGCACTGTATTAAGTAATTTCAATCCGCTAATACACCAATAAGCTCCAGGTAACTTCAAATGTTCATTCGTATAATAACCTATAGCATCACTATCCATTGTTTTGTCAAGATTTTAGAGAAAAGTCCTGTGTAAATTTCTCACGAATGGAGCGCTCTATTTTTCCTACTCAACTTAATTTTCTATTTCAGATTTTACAATTTAATTATTAATTGAATTACCTAAACTCATGAATAACCAATCTTCAACATGATCCAATTTATTCATAGCATAAGATATATTGTTACCACTACAACTCATAAAAATTATGTAAGTCTCAGTAAGCTTGATTTATTTTCCTTCTCAAGTTTTGATATCATGATAATTTTTATCAAAGACCTTTTAGCCGAATTACTTCGACTAGTTCATCATGCGTTAATAATTTTAATATAATTTCTCACACTTTTAGCTAAAAGTCACCGAGGATATGTTAAATATCTCTCTCAGACTCGACCTTATTATCTTCTCGGGTGAGATTTCATCAAGGAAATTATTAGTTATTGTGGTAATATATTTAAGAATTTTAATCTTTACTTACCTTCAAAGTATCAAGAACTTAATGATGATCTTCATTCAATTAAATAATTGTAAAGTAAATCTAATGAACGGGGAATCATATGATCGAATTAATTAAATCAGGATATTTATATCAATTTAGTTTGAAATGATAAATTCTTTGGTTAAATTATTGATAGTTCCTAATTTAAAACATTAAATACTTAGAAATTTACCTGTTAATTCAAGCATTCTATCTGCGAGTGTGCTCTTGCCATGATCAATATGTGCAATAATGCAGAAATTTCTGTAATAAAACTAATTTAGCATCAATTGTTTAAATATTCAAAATACAAGAATCAAACCAACCACTACGAGATGATAAATTAACTTACCTTATATATTTGTGATCAAAATTCTCTATTAACCTCCTTTCTATCTAAGCTTATTATAATTAAGATAATTTTGTAAATATCTTACCTTTGTATCGTTAATCAAGATCTTGAATTCGCCATTAGTTTCATTCATATTTGAGAATTATTTATAACTTGGCATATTCGATACAAACATTTAGTTAAATCGATTGTGAGCTAATTATTGAGTTTGCCATCCCTAAAGATGATTTGGTCATATTAAATATTTTAATTGCTTTATTTAAAATATGATAGTACTTTAAAATGTATACTTTTGTTTTAATTTTAAATTGGTCTCAATAAACGACGAAATCGAGTTTGAATTTAATTCATCAACATTTTTATAGTATAGTTGAGTATTATTTTACAATATATTTATTACAGTTCATGGTATAAATATTATTATTATTAATTTCATAAATACCAGATAATATAAAATGCAGAATTATAATAAATAAATTCTATAAGCTGTTCATTCGAGAGAAGATCGTGATTTTGTGAAATTGATTGTTTGTTAATGGAGATTATAAAATATAGGTTATATCGATTATATATTATTAATAAATAGGGTATATTTGAGCAAATGGTTAAGTATTCAAGACAACCAGCTGACCCAAACAAATGTAGGTTGATTTTTTCGTGATATCACGCCTGTTTTCTTTTGATTTTGTTGCTTCTTCATGAGTTATTAAATCCTTTATATAGGCGCTAAGAGCAGAGCCGATGATGTGAGAGTGCATTTCAAGAACACTTACGAGACTGTCAGAGTTGTGAAAGGTATAAAGATCAAAAAGGCAATCAGATATATGGAAGATGTCCTCGAGCACAAGCAATGTGTTCCCTTCAGAAGACACACCGGCCATGGAGGCAGAACTGCTCAAGCCGCCGTTCACGGAGTCACCCTCGGTAGATATCCCGAAAAGTCAATCAGACACGTTCACTCCCTCGTCAAGAACGCCCTCGCCAACGCTAAAGCCAAGGGTCTCTACACTGAGAAGTGCGTTGTCTCACATGTTGCTGTGAACAGAGCTGTCCAAGGCAGAAGAAGAACCTTCAGAGCTCACGGTAGAATCGGGCCATACCTTTCCTCAAACTGTCACATTGAATTCATTATCACTGAAAAGGCCGAGAACGTCCAAAGAGGCGCTGATGACAAGAACAAGGTCAGACTCACCAAGAAACAAGCCGCCAAGCAAAGACTCGCCATTTGAAAATGAACATGAAACAGAGCAATATCGGCTGTTGCAAATACTGCAGCACACGACGAATCTCACTCTTGAATTATTATCAAAACAGGCCTAATTTTAATGAATTTTAAGATACGTTTTTAATTCTTTATATTGTTACTATTTTTAAAAATGATCGTAGCAATATTAGAGCAATCCACTTAGATAATTTAAGTAAAAGTTCAAATAAACTTCTTTTTAACTCGTTCTTCAACTCCCTATTTTTCTTATATATTGCGAAAAAAATTTAATTTATATAAAGAAAAAAGTAAAGAAATCTCAAAATCATTTTGTATTTATAATTTAGTAATAAATAGTTTATTTAATACCTTATCCTTAATATTCATTTTAAGATACATGCATATTCATTTACCAAACCCATCTCATTATTAAATTACTATAATCATTTACATGTAAAAATTGACTTTATTTTTATAAAATTAAATTTAAAATGTTTTCTCGGGGGGGGGGGAGTTTCCTGCACTGGTTTACGATAAAAAAAAATTTCTAGGGAAGTTTCCTGCACTTTTTTTTAATTTTTTAATTTTCAATTTTTTTAATTAAATTTATTTTATAACAACTATCAACCAACTTTGTTATAATGATACTTTAATTTATTAATCAATAGTCAATATCTATCTTTAGATTCCAAAAACTTTGACATTCTTCATCTGATATTTGTATGTTCTGTCTTTTAAATATTATATTGCTTTACTATAGTCATTTCAAATATTGCATCCAATTGTTAGTGTAATTGTGATTCAATTTATCTTGTTCTTACCATGCCTATATAATGTTAAACTATATTTTCTTGAACTATTCAATGATGAACAATATGCTCTTAATATTTTATGGGTATAGAAATATTTAATTTGTTTATTTATGTAAAATTTATTAAATTTAACATATAGAAAAAAACAGTGCAGGAAACTTCCCCCCTCCCGTTTTCTCTAATCTAACTTATATTATATTTTCTGAGATTGTAGTGATCAATTAGAAAAATTTTAAATATTTTAGTAGAAACATTAAATAATCAACAATTAAGAATACTTATAATTATTTTTTAGAAATATTATTTAAATTGACGAGCTAAGTCGAAATTTATTTTTTAGAATTAGCTCGTATAAATAAATTATCTTTACTTTTTATTTATATTATTTTTCTAATATTGTAGAAATACAATTGATTTGGAAAAAGTAAATGAAATTTTATTCGTAGTGATCCTAATTAGTGGCAGTTAACCTTTTAATATTAAAATGATTATAATATCAGATTACGCTTTTAAAAGTATCTTTATTGATCAGTAATTAATTATAAAAAAATTGTACAAATTGTTCATTGTACAAATTTATAAATAAAGTTTTTTAAAATATTAAGGCGTAACAATTAAAATTGTACATTATACAGTTTTAGAATATAGTTTTTTAATTAAAATTGTACAAATATGTAATTAGATAACTAGTGTGAAGATTATTGAAAATAAACATTGATGGAGAGAATAATATGTACATTCGTTTTAGAATTTCAATGTTTTGCTCACTAGGTCTATTTATTCTCGGCTTCATTCTCATTCACTTCCGTGTTCTCTATCACTGTTTCATCATCCACCATCAGTTCTGAGTCTCCGTCTTCTATTAGTCTCTGTTTAAAGTACAATGCAAGCTCAACCTCACTGAAGAGGAACTTCTCGTCTTCTCTCATCATCGTCTCTGTGAACTCAGCTGTCAACATTCTCGTGTCAAATGATTTCTTATCTAAATGGCTCATCTGGTTGGGAAGAAATGAATTTCCTTTTTAAGCCATTAGTCTCCACTCATTTGAATAATTATTTCATTCATTTTAAATATTAATAATCTTCAAACTAATTATCTATTTACAGATTTGTACAATTCCAATTAAAAAACTATATCTCTTAAACTGTACAATGTACAATGTACAATTTTAATTGTTACGCCTTAATATTAAAAAAAACTTTACTTATAAATCTGTACAATGAACAATTTGTAAAATTTCTTTATAATTAATTACTGATCAATAAAGAAACTATTAAAAGCGTAATCTGATATTATAAGCATTTTAATATTAAAAAATTAACTGCCACTAATTAGGATCACTACGAATAAAATTTCATTTACTTTTTCCAAATCAATTGTATTTCTACAATATTAATACCTAAATATATTTTTAAAGAATAATAGTTTTATCCAATAATAATAATAGCATAATTAACAATTAACAATTTTAATTGGTTATTTTATAGATTAGATTATATATGATTTTAGATATTTAAATTGAATTTACTTTTATAAAAACCATAGTTCATAATTGATTGCTAATATTAATTTACTTATACTAGTTTAACACGCATGACTATTTTTATTATATTATGAATAATAAAAGTTAATTATCACATTTTTGATTATTTAATCATTCTTTGGAAAATCGAAATAATTTGTCTAAATATATAATTTATCATTTGTAACTGAACTTTTCCACTATTCAAAAGTGGTAAAGTGAAATATATCAGTTTCTATTAAGTTAAGTTATTGCCTTAATATTGTTACTATGTGATTTGAATTCGTATCTATCTAGAGTATTATCAAGTGGGTCTTTATCTGTATTAAAATCGATATAAAAAATAGTGATAAATAATTAATAATAGTTCCAAAGTCAACTTATAAATCTAATCTATAAGACTCATCTATGTTATCATTAATTTTCCCTTAATTAATGTTTTCAAGGATAACATCATGATTTAAGTTATTTTTTTTCCTCAAGTTTGTTCTTTGTTCTTGTTGTATTTCGAGCTAAGTTGTTTTAATATGACCCACTATCATTTAAAAATTAGTTTAAATATGCATTTTTTACTCTTTGAGGAGATACTGAAAAATCTTAAATTTCATCATCTTACACATTCTATTAAGTCCCGTCTGCATTTTTTAAGATTAGTAGTCTTCTTTTTCTTCAGAGTTTTTCTATGCATTAATGGATTAGATTTTTTCTTTAGTGTCTTTTTTTAATCTTCTTGAAGATTCTAGTCAACATTTTCCCAAAAAAAATAATAAATAAGAAAATTTCCATCCCTATTTTCTATTCTTCATTGTTTTAAGCTCCAATCTCCTATAAGTCTGGCATTTTTTAAGTTAATCTTCGTTTAAGCGTTCTTTACTTTTTAACTCTTGTTGGAGAACTGACGTTGCTGTTTCCCTCACCATTTTAGTTTTAAAATATAGGATTAACGGAGCTATTAGTTGTGCCCTGGAGGCCTGAAGATAAATTCGCTAGACCTTCTTCCTAAGTTCTCAAGTTATTTCTATAATTACTCAAAGTTCTAATTTTCTTCTTTAATGGCTACTCTGATAGTTGCTTTTGAGGTAAAAGGTAATTATAAGGACCTATCTAAGGGATCTATAGCTAATTTATCTGGTAAGTTTAAGCTTTAAGCTGGAGAGATTTCAAATGCTCATCATACCACTCTAGATTTTCGCTTAGTTCATCTCTCTTTCTTATATCTATTAGAAGATTCTTTAAATACTTATAGTCAAGCCTTTTACCTTTGGGAATTTTCTGGCAGAATGTTAAGAATTGTCCAACAGCTGTAAAAAAATTAAAACCCTATTAATTATTTACAATCTAGATTAATGCAAAGAGTCGAAGGATTTCTTAAGTTAATGAGCCTTTGTATATCACTTTAATCTTCCCCTAATTACTTCTTTGTTAAAATGCTGATTTTCATATTTTTCCTGTTGATTCAAGGCAAGACCCCACATAAAAGGTATATCAAGATGTAAGCAACTGACTCTAAATCATCCCTCATAAGTGCAGGTTTCCCTCTTAAAACATTGATAGATGTGAAAAGTGGAGCACCTTTAAACACAGATCTAGTTTATTTTCATTGATTATTCGGGCCATTGTGTAATCAGCTAGTGTTAAGTAATTTGGAGTATTAGACAGTAAAATATTCTGAGTTTTAACATCGTTATGAATATAGCCAAGTCCATGAAGCTTTTCTAATCTATCAATCTATAAACTATATTACTTTAAAATAACACTTACTAATTGAATACCAATAGCTAGAATAGTCGATTTCTATAAGACTTTATTGGTTTTCATGAATAAGTTTTCGAGGTCGATATCATACCTATTTATAGCTAAATATCTCATTTTCAAATTATCTTCATTCATTCCACTTGCTATTAAATGTTGGAAGCCTCTGAAACCCATTGACTTATTCTTAAGATGTTTTCTTCGTTAAATAGATTTCTTTCTTGCAGTTTTATCTTTCGCATCATACTACAATTATGAAATTAAAATAAATATGATGTTCAGAATTAATAAGACTATCAGAGTTAATAAGGTAATATCACTAAGTATGATTATTGCTATATTTCTCGAATGAATTACTGAAATAAAGAACTTACAAACTCAATAATTAGAAAGTACTCTTTTTATATGTGTTTTTCCAAGTATATTGGTCCATAAGTTCCTCTGATAATTAAGCTCTCTAATTTATATTTTCCTTTGACAATTTATACTATCTGATCCTGCACTATTTCAAGTTCTTTTAATGCGAGATTCTTGCCACTCCCAGAATTGATTCTTTTCTCTGTTTAATTTTATAAGAAACTTTATAATTAGCCTTCTATCGCTAAGCTAGATATGAAATTTGATGCCTTAATTTCTTTTGTCTTGCTAAGGTCTTTTTATTAATCGTTATTCTTTAAAGTTTATCTGAATTACATTAATACAGAGCGACGGCGTTGCATTAAATTAGATATTATAGATGGAGTATTACAATAAATAATTTCAAAAATGGATTTATTTTTATTAAATTACTAGGAGAAATATAATAATTGCATTTTCAAAATAATTTAATTATTTTTCAGCTAATATATTAGAAAATTTATATATGTATTATTGGCATTGAGAATACTATATTATTTCTAAAAATAATAAGGAGTGGAGTATTATTATTGTGTGTGTTTAATGATTAAAATCAAATAAATTTAACATATCACTGTTAAATACTAAAATCAAACCATCAATCTTAGTCGTGACGTAGACTTATCTGAGTGAGTTGACGTGGCATTCATGAAGTAGATAACTCCGAAAAAACCATTATCGCTATTACTTAGTCTTCTCCCAAAATCAAGATGTCTTTCCAGTTTGTACCTGGGGATAGAGCTCGTGAGATCCAACTAAATAACAAAAGATGGAGAAAAACGCTTATCGGTCCCACCGCTGCTGGAAAACATAATCCCTATGTTCCGCCCGAGATCCCCTACACCACCCCATCCCCCAGCTCCCGGTCGACCGAGACCCCCTCCCTCACCCCATAATATAGCCCATTTCATATCAAATTTTTTATCTGCAGGGCCTAAATCGATGTCCTTCTTGACATCTCGACTTCATATACCCTATTTTATATATAAATTTTCATAATATTTTCAAAATTTTATATTTCCATTTTAAGTTCTTTATATGATATGAATTTCATGCTTTGACAATTTTTACGATGTTTGTCAACAATTTTTACTCTATCACTTATGAAATATGAATTGAAAATACTTTTGCATTAAATAATATAGAATTTTATTTATTATATAATTATATAATATTTATAGACTATAATATAAAAATTTTAATTTCAAAATTATTTTTCCCTTAAATCAACTTCATTCGACATAAATCTAAAAAGTAGTCTCATTTATTTTTCAAATTTTTTATCTCCTGAATTGTTTTATCCATTTTACTTTAATTTTATAATATAATGAGAAAAAAAATTTGAAAAATAAATGAGACTACTTTTTAGATTTATGTCGAATGAAGTTGATTTAAGGGAAAAATAATTTTGAAATTAAAATTTTTATATTATAGTCTATAAATATTATATAATTATATAATAAATAAAATTCTATATTATTTAATGCAAAAGTATTTTCAATTCATATTTCATAAGTGATAGAGTAAAAATTGTTGACAAACATCGTAAAAATTGTCAAAGCATGAAATTCATATCATATAAAGAACTTAAAATGGAAATATAAAATTTTGAAAATATTATGAAAATTTATATATAAAATAGGGTATATGAAGTCGAGATGTCAAGAAGGACATCGATTTAGGCCCTGCAGATAAAAAATTTGATATGAAATGGGCTATATTATGGGGTGAGGGAGGGGGTCTCGGTCGACCGGGAGCTGGGGGATGGGGTGGTGTAGGGGACTGTGGTAGCTTCAGCACCCTAACCCGGTGTGAGAGAAAAATCCTTATCGTTGCCTTTAATGGTTTTCGTCTTCTCACTTTTGAAGGCAGAGTGTACCTTTTTCCTACTCCCTATTACCTAGGAAACTGGACTCAAGCCAGGTAACTCATCTTATGCAGGGAAATCTTAGGATCCAGCTCACTCGAAGAGTTTACGCTGACAGATTGAACCCCGCCGACTGGTACCTCATGCGTTGCGCCCAGCAACCCCCTACCTGCCCTCGGTAGGCCTTAGTGTAGTAGAAAGCTCTATCAGAAAGTCCTAAGTGGTTGGTAGGGTACCACCTAGCAATTAACTTTCTAGCTTAAAAATGATTATTCTTATTAAATCATTATTAATATCAATATTTTATTAAAACAATTAGAGATATTTTTTTCCAAGCTTTTTTGGTTTTTAACTTAATGAAAAATTGAATTATCAATATGTGAATAATTATTAATTCTACATATAAATCGAGAATTCTCTTTTTAGTTAATTGATTTACTAGTCAGAAATAATGTTAGTTCCTTAATATTAAAAAATAAGCTGATTGTTTTATATTACAGATATAACTAGAAATAGAGTAAAGTATGAAATTCTCATAATATATTGCATTCTCTTTGCTTCTTTCTCTTTTTAGGAGCTAATAATTCTCTGTATTTAAAAACTGATCTTATTGTGTCCGAGTAAACTCTAGTTAGATTCTCTTAGGTCTTAGCAGAACACTCATATATAATACTAACAATACTATTATAGGCAATTTTTAGGATAATATATGAAATTCTATTCTCAACGTAGTTTAATTAATTGTGAGTTTGAACAGCTTTTAATCCTTCACTAGAGGGCACAACTTTCATTCTTTTATCAGGTATTTATTCATATTCATTCTTTAAATCTAGTTAAGTGCCTACTAAGACTATAGGGGCATTCGAGGCATTTTAAAACAACTCTGGTATCCACTATAATGTGAAATGTTAAAACAAATATG
Source organism: Oxytricha trifallax (assembly GCA_000711775.1). Lineage (NCBI taxonomy): Eukaryota > Ciliophora > Spirotrichea > Sporadotrichida > Oxytrichidae > Oxytricha > Oxytricha trifallax. The sequence goes on from ARYC01018174.1 coordinate 10,558, forward strand.
TCGATGATAATTAATGTTTTCAATTATACAGAGAATTGATTGAAATATTTGAATTTACCTTATTAAGCGCATTTTTGAAGGATTTTTGATCTACAAGCGAGAAACAAACTAGAAAAACATCAGTTTAAGTGCAACTCAACGTCCTCAATCTTTCATAGTCTTCTTGCCCTGCAGTGTCCCTAATTATAATATAAAAATCAGTAATCAATACCTATCATATGGCCAACTTAATGGGTTTTTATTCAATTTACATAGTAGCAATGTAGTTATCAAAAACTGCGGGGATATTATCAACTGGGAATGTATCTTAGCAGTAACTATAATAAAATGTTTAAGAGTTCATGAATAAGTTTGAATAAAGTTAATTAAAGAAATAATTAGTTACAACATACCTCATGATCATGCAAGTCTTTCCGACGTAGCCATCGCCCACTACAACACACTTTATCTTTATCTCGTCATTGCTATTCCTTTTAAATAAATCTATTATAAATCTTTTAATTCTATAATACAAGATTGAATTTAATATTATTATTCTCTCTTTTAAAGAGAAGTGGTTAAATTTAAACAATAAATATTATGGCAAAGATAAGATAATACAAACCAAATTACAATAAATTCATATTATTTAATTAAATTAGACAATGGCAGTAGCAGGAAGCATAGCTAATGAATGGAGTTATGAATGATGACTTAAATGAAGAAATCGAGTATTACCCAAATAAAGAAAGATAAAGTAAGTCAAACCGATGATTCTATTATAATTCAGAACAATTATTGCATATTTTGACAATAGATGCTGTACAACATTTTAATAGCAAAAATTCAATGAGAAATTACAATAAAATATAGGATCAAGAGTGTTGAATCAAAGAGCGTTTCAAGCTCGTACAGTAAATAGTGTGAAAAATAATAATAGTATCGCAATTGAAGAAAGTGACTCAGCTGAGTCTAGTAAATCAAATAATTAAGAGTAAAATTCAGAGGATGAAAATGACCCATTTAACAAGAGGAAGAAAGAGTTGAGGGATTAGATCAGATAAAAATAGCAACAAAAGAAGAAAAAGGTAAGAAAATATTTCTTAATATATTCAAAACATAATATAGTTGAAGGAAAGTATTGAGATGAGATTGTCCAAAATACAGCAATAAAAGAAGTAGTTATTAATTAACGATGTGTTTATGGCTATTTTTGCTATGGTTAGTCTGATTATATCAGTTATTGAGGTAAGTTGATTATTCTTGTAATTCTTAATTGCTTTATCATTGGAACTTGTTTTAAGTATAATATAGTACGATGATTTCTTTTCTAACGATGGAATGGAGAGATATGAAGAAAGTTAAAAAGGCACTATTCTCAGATCATTTTCATCTGTCTTGACTATCCTTACAAGTAAGGATAATTTATTTTTTTAATCAACTTTAATATAGTTTTGCTATCAATCAGACATTACTACTTGATCTACTTAATTTACAAGAAATCAGGAAGACTGATTTAAGACGTACCATTTTGGAAGAGTTATTTTATGAGATACATGCAAGTTGAGATTGTTGTGATATCCATACATAACTTACCCAAAACTAACTATATCATATTCATTAATAATGAGACTTGAGTTTTGAGGTATTCTGCCAATGCTTCATAAAATACTAATTATTATTTTTTTCTTTTTTAGGGAATTGATTCCTTGAATATACTATTTTATTAATTTATAATGCTTCTATCGTACTGTTTATGACAGTAAGAATATATCTTTTCCTTCGTCTAGTGGCTCGCTTCACTAAATGGAGAACTGATCATGCGGATTTAATCTGTTCAATTGAGAGTTTTTAAGCTAATACGACTTTTGCATTGAAAGCTATGCTCAAACACATTCCTTATCAGTTACTTCTCTCTATTACTATGTTTATTAGTGTTGTACTAGGGATTGCTATTAGAATTAGAATAAATTTCATTTTAGAGATAAAATTATATTAAACGAATTTATATTCACTTTTTGGTAATTTTATGAAATTATAAATTATCGATAAATGAGATTTTGTGTTAAAAATATTTTGTTTTATTATTTATCCAAATAGATTAATACTATTGTAAATATGTGAACAGTATTATTATTTTCTTTTGTTGACACTTATTTATAGGCCTTATTGTGGACGAATTTTACTATGAAGGAGAGCTTATTTAATAAATACCTGAGACTTACGCAAAATACCAAGACTATAGTTTCTTATGGAATGGTTGGTGACTCGTAATTGTCACAATGACTACAGTCGGATTTGGTGATTACTATGCAGTCACTTCTTTTTGCAGAGCTAAACCCTATAATGATTTTAAAATTTACAATTAAGTTATATTTTTCCACCTTTACTTATGTTTACAACTTTCTTAGCATGCTATACTGGAACTTTTATAGTTTCAATGACTATTGTTACAATGTACAATTCCAAAGATTTCTCTCAACAAGAAAAGAAATCCTTCGTTTTGTTAAAGCGACTTACTCTTAGAAAAAATGCGAACCGTTTAGCTGGCCTTAGCCTCTTAACCTTCCTGAAATAGGTAAGATCTAAAAACAGACATAGCAAAGACCCTGATAACCCAATTCATAAAAATGATATGTTGTAATTTGATGAGACTTTGGAAAGGCTGATTGAGCAGTATAAGAAAGGTAGACAAGAGCTCCCACCTGAGGAAGAACCATAAGAGGAGAAAATAAGATTGATCACAGAAAAAGTAGATGGGGATATTTATAGAATAGGTATAGAGCTTATTGAGAATTAAAAATGCGCCGTGTCTGTAGAGAAGATTATTGATTCACAAAAAACAGACAAAGAAAAGTTGCAGTAACAAATCATTAATTTCAAAAGAATTTAGAAAAATGTGGGACTTTTAGATTTTGCAAGTAAGTTTGGCTCTCTTAAAATTATGACTTTGACAAAGTAAATCGAGGACTAGGAATAGGAAGTTAAAGAAATTTAGTTTGCTTAAAGATAGAAATATGAGGTTCTCAAGCGCTGTAAGCCAATTGACAAGAAACATATTAATAGTATAATTAAAGAAGTGTCTGATTCTGGGGCTGATCTTCCAGAAGACACAATTTGAAGTAAGATACAAAGAATTGAAACAGTCCTTGAAGATTTAGATAATGAAGAAGAAAAAGTATCTGAGCATATGAGTAAGTCTGGAGGTGTAACTTCCAGAAGCTCCTCAAGAACTCTTGGTGGTTTTATGAGTAGGCCTCATAGATTGAGACCTACAGCTTAGTTTGAGATAAGGGAGCAAACCGAAGAAAGCGTTTCATTAGATGATGAAAACGAATATGGTGATAAGAGTTCTTATCAGCTTGAGAGTAACAACGAAAATTACGGTTTTTATGGGAAAATTTTAGAGAATGATATTTTGCCCTAAAAGACCATCATTAGCAATAACATACTCAAAGATTATTCTAAGACAGTAAAACAGTAAAACAATCTAGACCCTAATAGAATTAGAAGAGGGCTGTCGTTTCGAGGAATCAAAGACGATATAAGTGGCCAATATCATTAAAATGGAGATTTATCACCATTATTTCCAAAGAAAAGAGATAGATTAATGACAAGTTAAATTAAAGAAGAAAATGATCATCTGGATTTTCATAGATTAAAGTAAAAAAATATGTATATGAAAAGCAAAAAGAAAGATTAGCCATTTATAATAAATAAAAATGTGAAAGATAAACAAAAGCAATATGCGGATGAGCATATGAATAAAGGTTAAAACTAAGTATTCACACATTAACAGAAGCCAAGCTAAAATTATGATGAATCTTTTGTTATAAAACGAGGAACCACTTCTGATAAATATCAAATTAAGGTAATAAATACATTGATGCATAGCCAGACAAGCCTAAATAAAGAAATGGTTACATACCTGCTTAAATAGAGAAATTAATATAAGACAGATAGAAAGCGAAGTATTCAATAAATGCAGGAAGTTATAGTCCCCAAAAAGTTTCATTTAATATTGCCTTAAACCCAATGAATTAATTGTAAAATCCATCTATTAGTTCTTCATTATAAAATTAAGTTGGAAATTTCGCTAATCATTATAAAAACATGCTGACTTAAAAACAGTAGGAATACTACGATATGATAAAACAATTGTTGATATATGGTGGATTAAATGATTAATCGTAGCAAAATTAATATGATTATTTGAATGTAAATAGAGAAGTTAAAACTAGGATTAAGCCTAGTGCATTGGAAATGAACTAAAGGAATGATAATAGATCCAATATAGGTTCTTTTTATAAGGCGCTTAGATAAATATTAAAACCACTAGGACCTTGATAAAATCCTTTTTACTTCTTTAATTTATAAACTTAATTCTTCTAAATATCTAAAGTTAACTTAATTCATATCCACTTAAAATCTGATTTATCAATGAAATAAAAATTATTAATCTAAAATTAATCGTCTAAAATACTGTTTCCATCTAGGATTGAATTATAGCCATCATCCTCATCTTTTTCATTTTTATTTTTCTATATGTCACTTAACTAAAACGAATGATTCCCAGCTATGTTATTATCGACTCTACTTAAGAGAGCATTTTATGGGGAAATATTATCATTAAATATAAATTCATCAGCTGTGCCATTAAGTTAAGTAGCGAAGCCTGTCTTTAAATTTATCTATTTTATGTCATTTTATGCGGCTGTACTACTAAAATTATTATTAGATTAAGTAAATTAGGCTTCTACTTAATTTTGAAAGCCACTTTAAATTCTATTATTTACATGATTTTCAATTGGAGATAACGCATCCTTGGAAGATATAGTTTATTGTTTATTGAAGTATCTCTTATTTTTGAGTTCATTCTTAATGAATTGACTACTCATTTTTAAGTTGTAAAAAGATCCTTAGTTCGGTGCTTTACTTTTTAATGGTAGGAGGAATTTACTTTTTGGGGTTATTGAACTAAAATTATGGGATTAATTAGTGGGAGTGTTTATTACATTCGTTTTTAATATTGAAGTATGTTTTATTAAATGTATTTGATCTGCTGAGGAAGATCTAATGACTGTTGACCTTTGTTCTTATTGCAGAATTATAAAACATAAATAAAATAAAAATTATCCTCTCAACACTTAATTTAGTTTTAAATCCATAATTTTTGTTAAAAATTAGATTTTAAGTTGTTTGCTATAATTATATGAAATGAGCTTGCATTTATTTGATCCCTTCAATTGTTTCCAAAAGTTTTCTTGAACTTAAGTTAATTTCATGTTTCATAGAGTAAATTACCTTTCATTATTCTTGAGTGTAAACTAAGTCTTTTGTTGAATTCTCTATAAAGACCACTTTTCAACTAATAGTTTCTTATAGACTGCCTCTATTTCAGCCTGATAATTTTATTCTCCACCATTTTATTAATGAACTTTTTAAGACATATACTGTTAAGTTAAATCTTTCTAAGATATAAGCTAAGTTTGATTTTTATTTAATTGATTTTTTTACTCGATTTATGATTACAAACAGTTAACTTCTCCGTTTTCTATATATAAAGGATGTCGATCTAAAATGTCATCGCTATCTGTCACCTATATACCTCAATTCTCTATGTTAGAATTTTGACTATTGTTTCTCTGCTTAATCTCATGTATCTACTTGAGATCTTCGTAGCGAGACTTAACTTAAGTTTGTTTTATAATGAAACCCATCTCTTTTCTTCAAGTATTTTATATCACGATCTTTTTCTGAGATCATCCAAAGGTTTCTTAAGAGTTCATCACCCATAAGTTTTAGTTTCCTTTCAAATAAAGCTTATTAATCTGTGTTTTTTTCTTAGTGTTTTACTAAATCCTCTCCATTAATCTTTTGATACAAATTTAAATGGTCATATTAAATGATTTTCAAAAACATAGTACTTAATATAATTCTTTACCCATTAATAATTTAGTTTCTTATTAAGTGCTTTTTATTCAGTAATTTTAATATCAATCTCTTCATTATACTTGACTAGCTAATTCAAGTAATTAGCATTGCTTAACTACTCAAGCCTTCTTTAAATCCTTGCCTTTTCATGAACTTATTAATCTAACATTCTCTCTGAAATTTTCTTTTAAGCTTCTAAAGTTTATAGGTAAAGTTTTCGTCCCTTTTTACCTTGCTTATCTTTCTATTTTTCAGAAAGCATAGAACCTAAAATTTATTTTTAAGTCAATCAATCAAGAAATATCATGAAATATCGTTTATTGATTTATTCGGTACTTACTCATGAACTTAGAATCTTAAATTACGTTATCGATCTCCTGACTGATTTATTTCAGTCGATATCTTAGAATATCATTCTACATTTTTAACTTATTGATCTTTTTGTTCTCTTTAATCTAATCTTAAGATAAATGCTGGTTGTTTAATGGATTGGTGCTGAATAAATGCTGTTACTAATCGGTTTCTTAGGTTTAAGAGTTACAAAGCGCTTTTAACTTTTGAGTTTTTTTTCATTCACTAAATTAAGATGATATGAGGAAGTTTTCTAGAAATTTTTATCCTATGTATTCGATGGATTTTGTGTATTATGCTTTTTCAGAACTTTTGCTTGAGTATAAAATTAATTTTAACTTTCTTCATGATCTATTGTTTAGCTTTAATATATTTATGACACTTCATCCAAAACCTCTTAGCAACAGAATTTGATATTTAATGATTATTTCGATGCTGATTATTATTGTGTATTCTCAAATCAATTATCTTTGACGGTGACATTTATACGATGCTTTACCTTTCGATTTAACTAAGAACATAACTAAATTATTTTCCATATTAATAATCTGGTTATTATTCAAATATGTATGGCTGCTCGAGAGCCCTATATAAGTCATTATTTTAGCTTCTTTAATTTTAATGAGCTCTGCTATAATTATGATTATCAGAGTTTCTCTAATAATTCAAGAGGGTCTCTGAATCTCTATTTTGTTATTACTTCTTAGCACTCTGTTTTTAAGAATCTATGTGAAAACTTCCATTAGAATTCCTGAATCCACTCTGATTAAAAGGATTGTAATTCTTGGATGTCCTATTAGTAGATTTTTTGCCTCCAATATTTCTTCTATATAATAACTTAGCTTTTCCTTCTTAAGCTCTAACTGTGTCTTATAGAGACTAAAGTTAAATTTATTAATCGAGAGACAATTTTTAAAAATCATCATAACTAAATTATTCTGGATCTTTAAAATTGAAATTTTATTTCGAGATGTTTGAACCAGAACATTCATTTCCTTTAACATATAAATGGTGTGGACTATTTTATATAAAATTATGGCCCCCCTCTCGAATTAATTTAAAAATTGTTATTGAACAATATTCTAAACATTCCATAAAATTTATAAAGGTAAAGGTAAAAAATAAATCTTATCAATCATAGAAATTAATTGTTATCAAATTAAGTTATTTTTTTTGTTGTGTAATAATAAATAATAATCGAAAAATAGTATTCTTATAAATAAACTAATTCATAAATTCATTTAACTTTTATCATGAAAACAATCAAAGTTTGAGAAATGTAAAATAAATTTAAATTTTTTTAAAAATTAAAATATATTGAATGATGGCTAAAATTATTAAAGCTTTTTTAATTTTTCTTTTTAGGTTCACAGGAACTAACAGACATTTAAGCTTACACTCTCCCTGATGAATTTTGGTTATGTCTCTATGAAAATTATATATTCATTTATCTTTAATTATCCATGTCTTGGCTTTGCTTTAATCGTTTGGAGTTGATATTTTACTCTCTAGATTCTTTCTAATTTAGTTAATGGTTTTAATGATGAATTTAAATTGTGAAATTGTCCTGTTCATTTTTGCCAAAACTCTTAGAAGTATGTGTCTATTACTGACTATTTGATAATGTTATTTAATGTAAGTATTACTGTCAACTTGAGAAATTTGAAATGTTTTGGTTATTTTCATTATTCTACATTAATTTATAATTATAAACATACACATATCTTTATAAATCTATTGTGTATTAAATAAGAAAAGAAGAAACAACAGAAAAGGAAGAAGATGAACAAAGTTTTAGTATACCTTGAACAGAAAGTTCAAAATTAATTATTATTAAAGGGCTTGACCCTTACATGCACGTAACGTGTATATTCATCCGGGGGCCTTGAGCCCCCGGATGAGGATTAATTATTATTATTATTATTGTGTATTAAATGATTAATTTAGACTTGATGACTTATTGCAATTCAAGAGTGGAATCATAACTTCTCTCTACCAAACTCAAATCTTCATCGATTTAATCCATATCTGGAAAACTTTCAATTCCAAAATTTTAATTTTTCATTAAAATTGGGAAACTACAAATATAATGGTCAATAAAACTTTCATATTTTATAACTTACAATTTCTTGTGTTATTAATGTTCACTAAATATTATATAAATAGTATATTTTAATTAACTTTCAAATAATTATTTATTAAATCATATTGGATAATTGTAATAAATCGATTAAAAGTTGTAAATCTTTTTTAGTAATTTTATTAAATTAAATAAAACTTCTGTTATTATGTCTGGCTTGTAAATTCTCTAATAAAAAGATCTTGGATTCTCAAGAGAATCTAAACACTTAAATTTTGACAAAGTTAAATGGAGTGTCACACCAGATTGTATATATAAAACATATATTTTATTTTATATTACCAACAAATGCTGTTAGGTAACTCATCAACACAAGCATCGTCTGCATTGGCTCTAGTAACAAGAAAAAACAGTCTACCAATAAAATAAATCAAAACATAATAAATAATGAAACTAACATCACCAATATCAGGAATATTAATGTAAACAGTGCAAGTAACTTACTATTAAATAGAGGGTTTTCAGGGTTTTCATAAAGAAGTAGAAGAAATAAGTAATTGTACCAACCAGACAGAAATCAGTTTATTGGATAAAGTATCATGCAAAATTCAGTTGACTAAAATATTAATATTATGGAGATTATGAAAGATTAATGACAATTATCATTAAATTAATATATAGCAGTTTTATTTAAGTAAGATGAGAGCATGAGATATGCAAGTACAACTTAAAAAGAAAAGCAATAAAACTCATTGAGATATATAAACAATCTTAAGTTTTAGTAATGGAAACAAAGATCATAATTAAAAAATAATAAACTTGCTTCAAATGATTTATTTAGTGGTAAATTTAACAATAATAATCATGATAGATTGAAGAGTGGCCAGATTTCGAAGTAAAAAGTATATCAGTATTTAATATTACCTAAACTATCGAAAACTTTAAGTTTAACATAGAGGGTTTCGACTATTGAGGAGTATGGAGAAATTAGCCCAGATATGAGATATGATAATTATATTCAAAGACTATATTTGGACTCTGAATAATATTTTAGTTATTTTTAATATTTTTAGTAACTCTGACTAATTAATAAATAAAGATAATACAAATAACTTTCATGAACTTAATTAAGGAAGTTTTTGAACATTTCAGGGCACTTAATTATTTAATAAGACGATCAATTATATGCATAGAAAGAAGCTCCTTCGATTGAGAATAATGTATAGGATTAGCAATCGTAAAATAATCCTGGAAAATTTGTATCGATAACTTTAAACCCTTTAGATGAAATATCAGAATTAAATTTAAAATCCTCACAACTTTCTTATCCCATTTAATATCCAAATGTAGAAATTAAGTAAAGCCCTTACAAGGGTTCTTAGGGTAAAAGCTATCAACCCTTGAAGATAAAAAAGATTGTCATTAATTTCTTCAGATGATATTTATAAGAAAGAGTAAAACTTAGGCTCAAATTAGAGTTTAATGTAAAATTTAAGACATTCAAGCAATCATTTCTCTTTGAACAAAATGAGTCATTAAGTATTACTGTAGCAATACTCGAGATAAGGAAGTTAAATCAACGAAAACTAAAATGCGAGTTAACCCCTAAATACAAATTACTAATCAAAGATGAAGTCTTATAAGTTACCAGATTCTTCTTAATCTTTTATAGGTGGGATAATAGCTAAGAAATTAACTTTTATGCCAAAAACAGTAGCTCATAAGAAGACTTGCACTTATCTAGGAACAAATTGTTTACTAAGATGCGAATTAAGCAAGTCCCAATAAAAATTAATCTTAATTAAGCAGCTTCCAGAACTTAGATCACAACACATCATATCCTAACTTAATCAAAGCTAAAGTTCAAATTACAAGATCTCTCAAAAGAATCCCAAGTGTTTTCCAAAACATAAATACTAAAATGAGTTACAGCAAGTTACTCTAGTAAGTGTATTTATTCGCAGTAGAAGAAGATTCTTAGCCTTAACAAAAGTTTTAAGGGATGGTTAACGGATAAAATATAGCTTCACCTAAACAACTGATAATCAATTAAACTGAAGTATAAATTATTAGTCCTCAAAATTAGAGAGTCTACGAAGAAATAAATAACTTGAAGGTGTTTTAAAGAAATAAGAGACATCAATATTAAAGAAATTTAAAATCTTTACATTGAAGAAGGAAATATATGATAACCGAAGAAATTACAACTCATAAGCAACGTAACAAAGTTAATTTAGTTCTAATGCTCAAATTTTGAATAAAAATACCTCATAAAGCGTATTTATAAACAAAGAAATAATTGCTTCTCATGAATAATTCGATCAAATCCTCAAAATGCAAAAACTAATAAGAATTTAAATCCTGATAAAAAACTAGAAGTAAACCTTTTATAAGCATGATTGATAGATAGATGATTATTAATTAGAGAAAAAAGCTAGTGTTAGATAAGCAATTAGAAATAGGCAAGAAATACAATTATTTTAAGTATAGCTAGTAGACTTATCTGTCACCTTTACCAAGAAATATGATAATCTAATAGTAAAATAACTTAGAAATATCATCTGAAATTATTAATGATATATCATAGTAAAATATTGGATGTTAAAGCAATAAAAGTTGTAGAAATAGTAGCATGAGAAAAGTTACAACGAGAAATAAACTGCAGTAATAATCTCAAATTAGAAGAGACAAAAGCAATATTATTGGATAAGTATTTATCAATAAAAGTGTTTTTTAGAATTATAGAAATTAGTTAATTTGGCTATTTATGAAAGTTAATGATTTAAGAAATGATTAAAATGAAAAATTATGAAATTTTTTTAATTTATAAACTTTATTTATTAAAAAAATACCTGCTTATATTTAGATAATTTAGTAAATATGTTATTATGCTACGAATGATATTTGAATTTTTAAATATTTCGATAGGTTGAGAGGGATCGTGGAATCACAGTTATAGCTTAAACAGCAACTATGATCTATAAGTATTAGGGAGTGGATTATTTGATGAATTTGATTGATACACCTGGTCATGTAGATTTCGCTTATCAAGTCTGTCGTAGTATAATAAAACATGCTCTATAATTATTAATGTTTTTATCTTATCAGAGCATGTGAAGGGGCTTTGTTGGTAGTAGATGCAACCAAGGGCATCTAAGCCTAAACTATTTCGAATTTTTACCAAGCTTTCGATGCAGTATGTATTTCGTTTATTATATCTTTTAATAGGGCCTAAATATAATTACAATAATAAATAAAATTGACTTGCCAGCTGCAGATGTCGATGCAACAAGGCAACAACTGATCGAGTAGTTTGACTTCAAAGAAGAAGAGATTTTATATGTATTTCCTTGCTTTTAACATTTATTTATAGATCTCTGCTAAAGAAGCAATTAAATATATTTATAATTATACATAGTTTTAATTGAGTAGTTTAATTTTAAGAAGGTAGAAATGTGATGGAAGTCTTAAACTAAACAATTGAAGGAGTTTCGTCCCCGTTACCTGAAAAGTCTTGTGATGAACTTGCTAAGCTTCCACCAAAAGCTTTCTTGTTTGATGCAAGATTTGTGTAAAGTAGAGGAGTCAGTTGCCTCATAAAGATTATGCAGGGAACACTTGACATGCTATTGATTTTATTTATTAAAAGTAATTGGTTTTTGAAACAATTCAATAATATAAATTGTTTTGTATATTCAATTAATTATCTATTATTTTAATGCAGAAATTGCGTAATCTGATGGCGTATCACAGATCAAAGCGTTATGACTTATTTGAGCTTGGAATAGTACAACCAAATATGGTTCCTATAGGTATTTTAAATCCTGGTTAGGTTGGATATTTCCTATCAAATATGAAATCAGTTTAAGATGAGCATATTGATGATGCATTCATAAATTAATATTTCTTAAGATTTTTAATGTATAACTTTGTAGAGTTATCATTTTAATTAAATATGTGTTTATTCTATGATGAGAAGTACCAAAAGGATAGTATTGAGCCATTTCCTGGTTATGCTTCTCCTTAACCTATGGTTTTCGCTGGCATATACCCAGAAGACCTTGATGACTATGAAGATTTAGAGAAGTCATTATAGAAGCTATGTCTGACTGATTAGTATTTATATACTAATAATATTTGTTAAAAATATCTGATGAAAGTGTTTCTTTTAATTATGAATCAAGTGCAGCTCTAGGAAGTGGTTTTAGGTGTGGATTCTTAGGAATGTTGCATTTAGATGTATTTAGATAAAGACTAAATGATGAACATGATTAATAAATTTTTCGAAGTTAAATTAAGTAAACATATAAAATTATATTGATAAGAATGACATAGAATGTCAAAATTTAAATGGTATGGTATCTATTATTACTGCACCTACAGTCTCTTATAGAGTTTAATTAAGAGGCAAAGACAAAGACATGAAAGTTGTGGATAACCCTTTGGAAACTCCTTCAGATGAAATCATTTACAAATGGTTTGAAGCTATAATGATTGCTACAATAATTACTCCGATTGACTATGCTATTTATTTATAATCAATGACTTTTAATTAGTATATGACTTGAACTTATAAATATTTAATATAAATGCAAAGGGAGTAACAATCTTATGTGAAGAGAAGAGAGGATAAATGAAATCTCAAGAATTTCTGAATAATTCCACAGTTGTGCACTTTACCTATGAAATACCACAAGCTGAGCTTGTCACTGATTTCTTTGACAAGCTTAAATCAATATCCTCAGGTTTAATTATAAATTACAATTTATATAATTACCAGGCTATGTATCTTTAGATTATGAATTTGTAAGATATGAGGATGCATCAATAGTAAAGGTTATCTTTCACTTGAATGGAGATCCAATAGATGCTCTCACTTTTCATGTTCATGATTCAAGAGCAGTAGACTTCGCGAAGAGATACTGTTCAAAATTGAAAGATCTCTTGCCTGCATAATTGTTTAAGATTGCTATTCAAGGGAAAATTTGTGGAAAAGTCATTGCCTTAGAAGAGTAAGTTTAGGAATATATATCTTAATAATAATGCAAACAAAAACTGTTCATTGCTTGTACTTAATGCTAGTTTATAGTATCAAAGCAAGGAAAGATGTGACAGCAAAATGCTATGGAGGAGATATTACTAAAAAGAACAAACTCTTAGAAAAGTAAAAGGTTGGTAAGAAGAAAATGAAGGCTAGAATGTTAGGCTAAATTCCAGTAGATTCAGAGGTGTTTTTAAGACTGCTAAAGCAAAATTGAAATAATAATATTATCTTATTTACACTCTTTATGACATATGAATAAATGTTGAGCACTATTTCAATTTATGATGAACAACTATTATTATATTTTTAAATTCAACATGAATCAACAATAATTTTACCTTTCAAAATCCTCAAGGTATTTGCCTTGAAATATCTCCAATAATCCTTAAGGTAATCAGTTTTAGAATAATGATGAAAACTATCATCAATTAAGTTCAGGTAAAAACTTTTAAAAAAGCAGGACTGCACTACTCCTCTAAGCAATATTTCTAAATTTTTCACTCACTAAAATTCAAATTAATCTTAGCAGTTCACTTAAAATATCGATCAATAACCTCAAATAAATTCTTAGGAAAGTTCCTACAATAATTATTCGAATAATCACTCTTTAAAAAGTTCATATCTCACTGTAAATATCTATTAAGATCAGAAATAATAATTGTAGCAACTCTTTAGCAACAATAATTCAAGAATTAATGAAAAGGTCAGCATAATATTTCAAGATGAGTATAGCGATACAAACAGCGAGAACTAAAACCCAATGAAAGACTCGTCAATGAGAAATGCTTATCAATATTAAAATGCTCTAAATACCTTATAATTTAATGAAAATTCACTTCAATAAAGTAGAGGTGGTTTGCAATTTTAAAACAGTTTAAATTAATACAGCTCTTAAAAATAGACAAATTTAGGCTTTTCATAAAATCACAAGGCAGAAAAATGAATTGAGTCAGATGATGTCTGTACAATTAGGACTGATAATTTAAGTTCAAGCCTTATTTCTTATTAAGCCTTCAAGAGCCCTAACTAAACTAGTAGCTTATAGCAATAAAGAAAAGATTGATATCAAACAAATAATGAAATTACTTAGAAGAACCTTAAAAATTAGTTCTTGACTCTTTATGTTGATGATTAAAAACAATTGAGTTCTTCTAAACAAAATCAAAACCTAGAACAAATAGCACTCGATTCTAGTAGAGTGAAAAATATAAAATCTAGTTGGGTTGAGTAAACGACAAGCATAAAATAGCTGTTTCTTAAATGGTAGAGGTTTTTGCTATGGAACTTAGTCTCATATCACGGTCCATAGTGCTATTGATTAAGTCATTCTTAAACATCACAAAGCTGCTCAAAAACAATACATTAAAATGAGAAGACTCAGAGGACCGACAAGCACAACAAATAAACAATTCTCTATAGGGAGTAGATCAGGTTTTGTGAATTAAGACATTTCATAAAATTTGAGCAGCTCTTAATTTATTCAAAATGATGCATAGTCTTACTAAGATATATACTCATAATGAAAGAAATCAGTTCAGCATGTCGCCTCGATTAATCCTTAAATGAGACCTACTCATTTTAGGACTGGAAGTTAAAAAGAACCATCCTAAACTTAAATGAAGATTCAAGAAAGTACAATGACATCTAAAATTAATAAGACTAAAAAGTATTTATTTTCCCATAAAATACTTTAGAGTATGAAGATCACTATTAAGATACATACAACACAATTAGTTCTCTTGTAAATGGCTTGAATAACAGAAAGTTAAGATTTGGGGAGCTTCAACTTCTTCAATATTATCACAAACAAGAAGAGTGACAGATTCCAAACCATTTCCTTTATCTCGTTCTAATTCAAGGTGCACTAAAGACGTCCTTCAAGAGTAAACTTAAATTTAAGAGAAATAAAATATGAATTTCAAAGCTAAGAGAGCTCCTGATCCTGCTCCTTCGAAATTCTTCGCTTTAAAATCAACTAAAGCTCTAACAATTCTTTAAGAATTCAATTTGCATACAGATCAAAGAGAACAGAGTAGAAAAGAGAGCTTTCGTAACAAAATAGAAATATCAACATGCAAACTTTTAGTTCAAATGGTTTATTAGGATAGACCTCAGTGAAAAATCTAAATATAAAATCTGATATGTTTTAGTCATTTGATTCTTCTGAAAGCTATGGAAATTTGTAAAGTAAAAAGTAAATTCCTTTAAATTAATAACTAACAAAAACCTAAAATATATTTCATTTCAGGGAAGGCTCTAGCAATATTAACATAAAAAACAAAAACCTCATATAAATCTCAAACAGGACGTAAATAGGCAAAACCTTATCTTAGCCATCAATCAATAAAGAATTAACTACAAATAATTTCTTAAAGGAAAACATTAAGAAAATGAAAATAGGACATAACTATTCACAATAAGTAAATTATGCAAAGAGCAAGTTTGTATAATGATTTAAATATGTGAATAGATTGTAATTAATTAAGAAGAAGAGTTTTTGGCTTTGCTTTAGTATATTTAGTTAAATTAATATATATATTTAACATTTTACTAAATAATTTATATGTCTTTGGTACACACATAGGACCCTATTATTGGTCTTCGAATCTCTGCATACTTACATCTTGATATCTCTAAATCTATATAAGTATTAGATACTAAACTAATGAAGCAGAGTTCAAAAAATGAATGAAATAAAAGGCTATTTTATTAACAAAATTCAGCTTAAAATAAAATGATAATTTTATTAAAATTTGCTATTGTTTCCAAGATGACATCACTATTTTATATAAATCTAAACTTTTAGATTGGCAAAGTTCATGCCTGTCAAGTTATCAAATCTAATCTAATTTCTTTGGCGCATGTTCAAAAAAAATAATTTATATTTAAAAAGCTCAGCATTAAGCTGTGAGACTATCTTAAGTTTTTTATCTCTTTTGGGATAAGGACTGTTTTTTTTAAAAAAATCCTCAAGGTTGTCTTACTTCTTACAAGAAGTTTCAACTTACTTACACTCTTTTTCAACAGACAATTGCTTGTCTCTTTTCAAGCGTCTCTTTTGCTTGTTGTAGTCATTCATGTAGCAATTTTGGCATTTTCCCTAAGCGTATACAAGCCTGTCTGAGTGTGGGCAATCATCAGCATAGCTGTTTCTGCCATACTTATGATAGCAGCGGTTGCACATACCCTTAGCGTAGTGCTTTTGGTTTTTTTTTAGGGCATTTCATTATCTCCATAGTCTTTCTAGAAGAGGCGTTCTTGATTGTTTGATCCTAAGATATGCCTTCTTGGTTCTTAGGTTGGGCTTAAAAATGAAATTTAACTGATAACTAGCTTAGTTTTCTTTCATCTCAACTTGTTGCAAAGCTTCATTTACTTATTGATTCATATCTTTTCTCTCTTCTTAGCTATCGCTCACAGACCAAGAATAAGAGAGCTGTGACTTGTTACTTGATCTGTTACAGGTTGAGTCTTCATTAGACATTTGACCTCCTAAATAAATCGTTTAAATTTATGTTTAAAATTACCTTAATTTGAAATTTCGAAGGCATTGGATCTACTATCAAAAGGTGAATTGCTTTCTTTTAAAATGACATTTTATGACTAGCATTAGTTTTGAATCTCTGGGAAAGTTAATTAATATCAAGTGACTTTTGTACTTATCCTTCTGGATTTGAATTATTGTAAGAATCATTAATTGAACGGTATATATTTAAAGTTAAGTTAATAATTGGAAAATAAGTGGAATTAAATTTGCCAATAAGTTGATCCTGTCAAAATTATATCAAAATCTTTTAATTTAATAGGAATTTAATATTAATATTGGTGGACAGATAAACACATCTCTATAAAATTTATTTTTAATGAAAGTGTTTAATTTGGTAAATATTGAATTATTCAATTGGGATGTGAAAAATTAGTACTCTTAATTTGTACTTGACCTAATTTTGTCTATTTTATATTATGTTATTATGATTCTCAATTATGCCAATATAATTTGATTCATTTTACAATAAGTTTGTTTATTTTTCCCAAATTTGATAATTTGCCTAAAATATTCAAACTTTGATCTTGAGAATCATTCTTAATAAGAATCTTTGGAGTCCCTAAATAATAAACTTAATACTTTCTAGTAAAAACTCACATTTTCTTTCTTTTTGTATTAAAGTAGAAAAAGTCTAGATTCCGTCCCCTTGTTTTAATCTGTCCTAAATATGGACTTGCTAGTCCAATTAAAATGCTCTAATACTGACTCTTTAAACCTTTGTTCTATTTAATTAAAAAAATTCACAATCAATTTATTTTCGTTTTTTTAAATCACTAAAAATTTTTGTCAATTTATAAATCCCTAATTTATCCCAAATTTGTGTTTTTGATCGTCTTGAGATTGAGGGCTATGTTGTTTCATGACGAGTTGTTAGAACAACTACTGATTTTCTCTTTGAATTTTTTGTATAAACTCAATTAGGTACTAAGAGTTGTTTCCATTGCAACTGCCGTCATTTACCTATTTTTAAATCTCTGATGATTACCCCAGACTCCCTGATATTGTTTAAATTTCATAGTTATGCATGAAAATAAAACAATAATATATAACTTAAGTTATAATCATCATATTTTTGAAATAAAGTGAATTGAAATTATAAATTAATCAAATATATTAAAAAAATGAAAAAATGACTGATCAGAGGCCTCTGTGCCATTCAATAAATAAGTAAGTTACAAAAAAGATATCTAACATTTTAATTTTACAGGGTTTGCAGCTGGTAAGACTGGAGGCGTCAACGAACAGGGAGTTCACAAGGTCACACAGGGAGGAGCACAGGATGGCAAAAAATTGAATGATGATGACGATGACGAAGAGGATGAGGAAGACGAAACGTTTTTTTTAGATATACTATTTTCATTATTGCTATTACTATTCTTACTATTATTTATTCATTCTTAATTTAATTTCAGCTTATTTCAAAAAAATTGTGAATACAACCTGCTCAAGTGCAAAAAATTAATTGACCATCTTTGCTTGTGGGTTGTGTAGATTTACCTCAAAGTTATCCCTACCGCTGTTTTGTTGGAAGGTGAATATTTTGCTTGGCTCTTGTGAAGTTGCGAAATAGTATTAATCTTTTAATTATTTATTATTTTAAACATATTATAAAGAGAATTAAGTGGATTGATCGTGAATTTTAGAAATATATGCAAGTGAATATATGAAAAGTATCGTTTAAGGCATCAATATCAGTCTTAATGTCTTCTTAATTCTCTTCATCTTCTTGATTTTCAACTTTTCTTGTACTTGCTGAAATTACCGAGAATATTCACGTTAAATTCCTGATCTTGTGGTCGTCAAACACCCCAGTGTTAGAGGTGCTACAGCTGTAACCTCAGCCACTTCTTTCTTTAAGAGCATCATATTTAGATTCTTGCTGGAGAAGGAGACTCCATTATGTTTAGTTAGAATATAATGATTTTGAGATAATAAATAAATTAAATCATTCTTATTAAAACTTTTTAAGTTTTAACGCTTTAATATAGGTGATTAAACTAATAGTTTTAATTTATAGAGAAATTTAATTAGAGATGTTTTTATTAATTTTAGGATAAAACTTAAAAAGTTTTAATAAGAATGATTTAATTTATTTATTATCTCAAAATCATTATATTCTAACTAAACATAATGGAGTCTCCTCCTTCAGCAAGAATCTTAATACAGTACTCTGAAACAAAGAAGTAGCTGAGGTTACAGCAGCCGCACCTCTAACACTGGGGGTTTTGACGACCACAAGATCAGGAATGGAACTTGAATATTCTTCGTGATTTCAGCAAGTACAAGAAAAGTTGAAAATCAAGAAGATGAGGAGAATTAAGAAGACATTAAGACTGATATTGATGCCTTAAACGATACTTTTCATATATTCACTTGCATATATTTCTAAAATTCACGATCAATCCACTTAATTCTCTTTACAATTAAAATTGACTGAATGTTAGTATTGTTAGTATTATTGTTTGCATTATTATCATATGAATACTAGTTTAATTAAATGGTGATGGTTGGCAAGATATTTTAGCAATGATTCTGCTTTTCACTTTGCATTTGGAAATTTAATGGCTAAATCAGACTTCTACCCATCAATTATTGTCTCAATAAATTCATGTGGATGTAGGTTTAGTCGTTTCTGGGGAAATTTAAGGGAGTTTAAGAGATTATAGTTGGTTGACTTAGTTATTGCAAACACAAATATGCGATATTTAATGAGAGAATTATAAAGTATTTTATGTAATATGATTTGCATTCTAGTTAAACGATATTAAGAATGTTCAGACATGGAGGTTTTGGAATATTATTTAAAGTATTGAGTGGTAGTGAGGAGTGTACGAGCGAGTCAAAAAGAGACAACTCATTTTTGCCAAGAGTCTTATATCAACTTAATTCAATCAAATCTTGACTTGGTGCTTTACCGTTGAGTGAGCTAAGTAGTGCAAGGTCATGAGGCCAGGAGATTGGAATTGACTAAGTTTACATTGGTCAACCGATAAATACTTTAAAAATTTATAGTATTCATTACTGGTAAAATGTAGTCAAAAAATTTCTAAATTATTAAAGTGCACGTTTAATAAATAGAATATTAAATTAATTAAAAAAATACTCTTTTTCTGGAAATATAATAATATTTATTAAGGGAAGCAGTATATCTCTTATATTAGTATAGTAGTATAATTTAGATATGAGATAGAAACGATATATTTTAAAGCCTCAATTAAATCGACAGACCGCTAATTTATATTTGCATTTTAAACTTTACTGTTCATTATGCTCTTCAAAGTCAGTCTAAGATTAAAAAATTATGTAAAACATGATAAAGAAATCAAAAGATTTAATAAACTTAAAAATAGATTCTCTTTCTCTTAATTAATCCCTTCACATGTAAAAGTTCTTCTTTTTGTATGAGCCTCTGCCAATCTGATTGTTGATTTCATATAATTAGTTTTCGTATAGTTACAAGTAAGCATTTCTTAACTCTGCAGATGCTTGAATATCCTGAAAGTTTAGTATCTCCCCTATATAAAATGAAATTGAGGGTATGGCTTACGCATGTTATGGGAAATAAGAGTCTTCACTAATTGATTTAATTTTAAAATTTCCTCATCGGATAAGCTGCTGTAGAACCTAATCAGCATTTTCAAAAGACACTTTTGTTTCTGAATTTAATAGGATTGATAAAGTTAATGAGACTATTTTGAGTTTACCTTTGGTAAGTTCTTGTCTCTGATATAGCTCAACAATATTTCCATTACCAAACGATAGATATAAAAATTAACTTCCCAAGGAGTGAATGACCCTCTCCTGAACCCGTTTCAAGCAAATCAGCCACCTCAGCAGAATTTACAACCACAGCAGCACCTTCCGCCACAACAATAACTTTACACAGAAGAACAACTTAAGATAGCTCTTCCTGAGGCTACTTTGAAAATTTTGAGAAGTGCAAACAAGCTCCAAACGGAGAGTAAGTTTTACTTTATTTACCTATATTTTTACAGTGACCCAAATGTCATGATGATGATGATGCTTCAACAATAACAAACCAATACTGCTTAAGTTGCGATTGTAGCTGCAGCAAAATCTCCTACAGTCATCAATCATAACAATAACAACCACAATAACTATACTCCAGCTCCAGTAGCTGCTCCTCCTATGTGTCCGCATGACTGGTAAAATCAAGAAAATCCTATATAATGTCTGTGCGCAATCTTCTACTGTATATCATTTTTCATACCTGCCTGTTACGACTAAAAGTGTCGCAGATGTGGAGCAATCAGTAAAAGTACATGTTTTAATATTTGAGAGTGTTTTCTCAAATATTATCGCAACCTAATATTTTAGTAAAGTCTTGCTCCAAAATAAAAACAGAAAAATCTTAATAAAATTTTTAAGTGTTTTAAGGCAATTCTTTAAGGGTTTAATTAAAAAAATAACGAATCTCTAAAAAAGCATTTTTGAGTAGTAGCTCCTAAACGGTTTAAGATTTATTTTTTCTAATAATTTTATAACAACTTAAAAAATATAGATACTTTTAATTTTCTATTAATATCTTTAGTAAAAATAATGGTTTTTAATGATTTTTTTATTGAAACTCTCATTGAAATGTTAAATATTTATAGTTAGTAGCCTATTGGGAAAAAAAAATAAATATTAAATACCATTTTCAATTATTTATTAAGGCAAGATTTGAGTGTATAAGAGAAAAAATACTAATGCCAAGGATTCATCTATTATTTCTATGTATAGTTTAGAAAGTAACAATTTTTTTCCCTTTCAATATCAAATAGTTTATTATACATACTGATTTCTAATGAGCATCTAATTAAGTAAAAACTGATTTATGAGATTTAAGATCTTTTATATTATAAATATCTTTTAAATATTAAAGAAGTTACTTAAATTTAAGCTTATAATAAAAAGCTTCCATTAATTTATACTAGATCTATGAAATAATAAAAATAGAAATAGACATTCATCTTTATCTAATTAAAAATATCTAATAAAAAGTTCTCAATATCTTTCAAGAAGTAATAATTTCATATAAGTTGTCCATTTTTAACTGCAATTATTGAACTCCATATAAAACGATATCAATAAACATTCATTTGTTCATGATTTCCTATATTTGTACAAAGAAGGTGTCAATGAATAATGAAATGATATGAGTAATATCACAAAAATTAAAATAGAATTGTAGATTCTTGGTAATATGCATCGCTATTCATACAGGAGATAAATAAATTTTTTCTTTAAAGGTGATGATGATTAAATGAGTTATACTCAAAATTAAATATTTATCAATTCACTGTTTAATACTAAAATTAAACCATCAATTTTAGTCGTGACGTAGATGTATCTGAAGTGAGTTGACGTGGCAATCAATGACGTGGCAAGTCGTGAACTAGAAAAACTCCAAAAAACCATCTCTCCCCCCCATTCCACATTTCCCTGTAATCGAGATGCATACTAGATAAGAGCCTAGCGAACTAGGAGTATCCCCCGCAGAGCTCGTAGAGATCTGCTTCCTGTAAACAATTAAAGGGTAGTTGGAGAAAAACTCTTACCAGGTTTCACCGCTGCTGAGATAGTAGTCTCTGTCCTTTCGTTGTGGTAGCCTTAGTAACCCGACCAGGTGTGGGAGGAAAATAATTATCGTTGGCACCTATTGTTTTCGTCTTCTTTAAAAGTTATTTTACCTTTGATGAATGATACGAATCATTAATATTATAGGTTGTAAAGTTTACACTGATCCAGATTATTCTGAAAACTTAGTATGCCTAAAGGTTTTGTTGTCCAGCAAACTAACAGAATATCTCAATAAGATAATAAAAACAAGAAGTTTAACATGGTATTCATAGTTAAGGTACTAATGCATTAATGCATTTCAAATAAAATTTGAAATTTAAGTTATCACATACAAAAATCTAGTCCTATTATTATTTTGATTAAGATAAGACAAACTTAATGAAAGAAAGGAAAGCCATAAGAAACAAGAAAGCAAACAGTTTACTCAATATTTTCTAGATTTAGGATTTTAATCAATTTCAAATTCTCACAAAAAAAACAAATAAAACAACGCCTACAGAAGAATTTATAAAATGAATATATTTAATTCCATTTTTTGCAAATGTTTTAAGGCAATTAATTTTCTCATCTGCTGTGATACTTTTAATAAAGTAAACTTAACAATCATAATTACTTTAATTAAAATGCTTGAAAGCAGTGGGAGTAAGCAATTTTGATGAACTATATAATAAAAGCATATTAATTATACTATTGAGTCATATTAGCTAGGTTTACTAGCGAGATGTAGAATTCATAACAGAATTTAAACAGAGATTGTGGACATACTACATTCGAAATTAAGAAATCAATTTAAATGAAATTAATAATTAATTAAATTAGAGGCAGTTAAAGCTATCTAATTTAAACGATTTGGGCATAATCGATAGACAAATCAAAATTAGCTGAACTTTAGTATTGTCGGTACTATTTTATCGCATTCCTGGATCAAGTTCGATGATTTTATTTAGGGTGTATTTATTTGATGCAGAGTAAATTTATTAAAATAAAGTATTATCGCTTCAGGAATGCGATAAAATAGTACCGACAATACTAAAGTCCAGCTAATTTTGATTTCTCTATCGAATGAGCCTAAATTGTTTAAATTAGATAGCTTTAACTGCCTCTAATTTAATTAACTATTAATTTCATTTAAATTAATTTC
This sequence comes from Oxytricha trifallax, assembly GCA_000711775.1. NCBI lineage: Eukaryota > Ciliophora > Spirotrichea > Sporadotrichida > Oxytrichidae > Oxytricha > Oxytricha trifallax. The sequence goes on from ARYC01018174.1 coordinate 34,217, forward strand.
TTAATTTCATCTTGTCATACAATCCAAAAACTATTTGAAAATTTTAATTAACATCCCAATTAATTTCCAAAATTAGAGACAACTTAATAAATTCATGAAGGGGTTTAAGGGTTTGAATGCAACAAATGCAATTTAGACATGAGGCATTTTCATATTATTTAGGTCGATTGACCTTAATTTATATTCTATTAAATTTAGAAGTTTTATGTATTCCGATAAGTTTAGCTGAATACTATCAAAGCTTAATTTGGATTTATGTAGATTTAATAATTAAAAAACTAGATATAATTTTTATTTGGATACAATATTAATAAAAAGATGCAATACAATTATGAAGAGCCTCCCCAAGGAGTGAATGTCTCTCTCCTGAACCCGTATCAAGTAAATCAGCCACCTCAGCAAAACCTACCACCACAGCAGCACCTACCACCAAAACAATAACTTTACACAGAAGAACAACTTAAGATAGTTTTACTTTATTAACAGCGACAAAATATTCATGATTATGATGATTTTCCAGCAATAGGAATAAAACCATTAAATTGAATGATTGAGCTTTGAATAAATATATTATAATTTTAGTGCAAGATATTTGAGTTTAAATAAAATAATTAAACTATTTGAAATGGATAGTTTGATAAATATTTCAATAAAAAAAGTAACATATTGCCACAAAGCAGTTCAAAACATTATCTTCCTAAATTGAAGTTTGATTTATATATAATTATTTAGTTTTAATTTTTAGGTCTGAAACAAATTCAACAGGCAAACCTATGGGATCTATTTATTAATTAATTCTTTAACTATTGAGATATTGTTTGATTATTGGTCTGAATCGAGCTCACTTCTGCAGCTAGAATTGTGCCATTTGATAATTAACTCTATTTAATAATGTAACTAGTGCCTAAATATCTCATAAATTAAACTTTTTCCATTAAATACTTTAAAATAATAAAATTGTTTCCTTTTAATTTCCTAATTTAAAGACATGTAATATTTAAATTATATCAAATTCGTGATTATAAACTTTTAAAAGGTTTAAATAAAAAATATTAAATTAGAAAGTTAATTGCTGGGTGAGGTACCAATCTCACTTGAGAATTTCTGACAGAGCTTTCTACTACACTAAGGCATATCGAGGGCATGTAGGGGTTGCTGGGCGCAACGCATGAGGGACCAGTCGGCGGGGTTCAATCTGTCAGCGTACACTCTTCGAGTGAGCTGGATCCTAAGATTTCCCTGCATTAGATGAGTTACCTGGCTTGAGTTCAGTTTCCTAGGTAATAGGGAGCAGGATGGAGGTACGCTCTGCCTTCAAAAGTGAGAAGACGAAAACCATCGGAGCCAACGATAAGGAATTTCCTCCCGCACCGGGTTTGGGTGCTGAAGCTACCACTGCGAAAGGACAGGGATTACGTTTTCCAGCTGCGATGGGACAGGTAAGCGTTTTTCTCCATCTTCTATTATCTTGTTGAATCTCACGATCTCTGTCCCCAGGTATAAACTGGGTGACATCTTGATTTTGGGAGAAGATTAGGTAATAGCGAGAATGGTTTTTTCGGAATATTATACTTTATGACTTCCACGTCACGGAATTGCCACGTCAACTCACTCAGATACGTCTACGTCACGACTAAGATTGATGGTATGATTTTAGTATTAAACAGTGATATGTTAATTTTTTTTATTTTAAATCATTAACAACAAAAGGTTTAAATAAAAGCTTGATTTTTTGTGGTTTCAGGTTTTTATGGATTGAGACAAATTTGTAAGCTCGTTAATCTCTAATCCACCCAAAAAGCAAATTTGTCTAGGCATCTTTTGTCCAATTAGAATTCTTTGTTAGAATTTTTGATGACTAGATGTCTAAATATTTTAAACTTCCTTAATGGTTTTTGAAGTTTGATTAATGAATATGGCTTACGCATGTTATGGAAATATAAGTCTTCACTAATTGATTTAATTCTAAGATTTCCTCATCAGATAAGCTGCTGTAGAACCTTATCAACATTTTCAAAAGACACTTTTGTTTCTAAATTAAATTGGATTGAGAATGTAATTAGAGATTATTTTGAGTAAACATTTGGTAAGTTCATTTTTCTGATGTAGTTCAACAATATTTCCATTACCAAACGATAGATATAAAGGAATTTTCAATTATTCCCTAAATTTATTATTTATAATGTACTCTCTTTTGAATCGATTAACCATGCCAACTTTGAGTTGCTTAATGGGCGGAATAACATTCATTAACTTTTCCAAATTTTCATGTGATTTTTTATCAGTCAATCCGAGATCATGATGTTTTTCATAAAATTCAAGAATTGGTTTAAGGAACATAAATGATTTCAACTTTGATGGCTTGAATAGATTTTGCTTGTTGAGTCTTCTGTGAATCAATACTGCTAATGGGCCTAGTTGTTTATTCAGCTCAATTTTAGGAAAAAGTGTTAGCAGATTATGGGTTAAAAATTTCATGTGACCGAAATAAAAATTAGGGAATGGTAAGAAAAACTTACGGGAGATATCAGAATTATCTTCTTCGATTTCAATCCACTACTTGGGCAAATTAATATCGAATTAAATGCGTTCTAGGTAATTTTAATTACCATCATCGCTCTCATCAGAACTCTTGTCTTCATCGTCTAAATAAATAGTCAACAAACTTTTAAATATTGCTTATAAAAATTTGAAAGACTTTCGTTTCATTTTAATTATTACCAGCTTATCCGCTTCTTCTTGCTGCTCTCCCTATAATTAGATTTAATTTGCATAAAATAGATAAATTTATCTTACTTGATGCTCGAGTACCCAAGATTGATCTGCTCTTGTAAATCTATCTGAGTATCCTGTTCATATTTTCTGGCTCTTCTTCTTCCTCTTCATCTTCATTTTTACGATTCTCAGAATCCTCATCCCCTGAAGAAGCGACCCGACTCTGCATTAATCTCATTAGTGATCTGAAAGCTTGAATGTTTGTGGATGGACTATTGTTCATTTTTATCTAATATTAATGAATTGCGAACTTAGTAAAGTTATTTTAATTTAATTTTGATAAATAAAATTGAATTTTTAGTTTAATTAAATCTATTAGCTTTATATTTATTTAAAAGACTTTAGCTAATCAAATTCTAAACTTTACAATGTTTTTTAATTTTAATAAAACTTATAAATTAGTTTGGGTATCAGAATTAGCCATCTACACTTTGTAATTTATTTGCTATTTTTTCTCATTATGATACTTGTTTGAGTATGTTGAGGAACTCTTTATCATTTTTTGCATTTGAAGCTCTAATAATTAGTTTTTACACAATTTCCTTATTAGCAGGCACAAACCTGAAACATGGCATTTCTGCACCTGTTTCCTCATGATCCCCATAAGACAACATCATTTGAATTTTCTACAAGGGAGTAATAACTGGTTTTGGGGGTTCTACTGGTAATTCCTTTTAACCTCTTTTTGTTGGAGCAGGTTTCACAGGCTTTTAAACTTCAAATACCTATAGAAATTTAAATAAATTATTATAATAAGTTTATAAAACAACAGGGATAACTTCAAGAGGTGCTTCATCTGGTAATAGAATATTCATAAACAAGAATTTCTCAAGCAATTCCCTTCATTACTTTTTCTTATGTATTTTAGCTTGCTTTTAATCTTTCTATAGGAATTAGTTCTATAAAAATGATTAAAACTTACTACTTAATCAGTTACTGATGTGAATTTGTAGTCCAGCCTCCATTCTAAGAATTTCTGCTAAAATCTTATTTTACAACGTTTCATGTATCATTTTATAATAGCATCTTTGACTGTTTAATCAATCAAATTTATTTTCCAGAGTAATTATTTCTATTTGGTTTTCTTAATCATACATTGCTTTCACAGAAGATTTCTTTCCTTATCCCAATAAGTTTTAGCAAAAGCCTATATTCTATTGTCTTGAGCTTGAATGAATAATCTGTAGTGCTTCTGGATATTGTTTATTTTTACATAGAAATCATAAAGCTTTTATTTCGAATCGTATATTTCAGAAGTTTCAATTAAAAACTACTTTGCAATTTTAGTTGCTGCATGATTCTTTACGTCAAAGGAAACAAGACCTTGGAAAGTCATTTAACTATAAAGTGATTGATTAGAATAAAATAAAAAGAGTAATTTATTTATTACTTTGAGATTTGGGTTAATGCCTCTCTGGCATGGTTTTATTTTTCTTTTAACACCATCTCCTGAACTTTATTGCGAACATATTGACTGCGAATTAAGTCTTAGATTCAAAACCCCAAAACCCTTTCAGTAGTTTGATTGAGTTTTTGATTGATAAAAGTAGACTATTAGTGCATACTTTATTAGGGTTTTAATAGGGTTTATGTAGGGGTTTAATGTTTAAATGTAATGTATAGTAGTGTGTATTAGAGGGGTTTTATTTTTACTATTCACTCAAACAATACCTTGGCATCATGTGCTAATTTTCTAAATTTGATATCTCCTATCCAGTTGATCATTTAGTCTATTGTTTGCTCTGCTCTGTGGTTTGGTCTTAAGATAATCTGCTCAGCCATATCTTTCATTTTACCTTTTATCTTATTCTAGTCTAGATATTGCTGTATTCTCTGCTTTGAATCTTTCTCTCTCTTACAGCTATAGTAATCATTTCTTTGCATATCGCATTCAGCAATAATTGCTGCTAGAGCCCATACATCCCACTTAATATCACCATCTCTCCAGTCCTCCCTTTCTGGAAGTATCCAGGAGTACCATAAACGTTGCCAAGTCCTGAAGCTTCAACTCTTTATGATCTATTGAAATCAACTATTACTACTCTGAGAGGTGAAAAGTCAAGCATTATATTCTCAGGCTTCAAGTCTCTATGAACATGTCCTAAAGTGTGCAACTCTTCTATGCCTTTGCAAACATTTGTAAGAATAAGAGGGAGCTACTTTGGAATCCTTTAATCTTAAATGTAGTCTCTTTATGTCATTTAATATAGAGGTAGGCGAAAAGCAACATGATCTTGAGCAAGCAGTATTGCATCGAGCTTAATTATAAATCTGCACTGTCTATCCCTTGCTTTGTAAGAGCTTAGTACTCATTGACAAATTCCATTTGATACTTGTCATCGCATTTAAAGTAGTTGAATGGATAAATCTTGTATGCGAACTGCTTATCAATCATGACCTTTTCTCAAACTTGTCCTCAAGTATAAGATACTTTCCTTACATTCTTTAAGGTCAATTACATTTAAAATTGGAAGCTTTAGTGCTTGTATCTTCAGAGTGATTTTCACTATCTCAGAAGCAGGTAGGTTCCTCACTGCTTTAATAAGCTATTTTCTTTCTTAACTCTTTGTTCCAAGAATTCTAAAGGGTCTCTTGGCTTTCTTTTTTGAAGGAAGACCTCACCACTCTCAGGATCTATGACTTCAAACTTCTTGCCATGATGGTTTTATAGGTGAACTTTTAAATCCCATGAATGGTTATATTGCTTATTGCAATAAGGGCAAAAATAATTTCCATCTATCTTATCATGCTTAAGATAGAGCTTTGGCTTGCTAGAATACTACTCTAAGATATGACGCTTAAGAGCAGATTTATAAGTGAAGTTCTTCTCACACTCTTCACATAAATGTAATGCTTTAATTTCTTTTTTCTCTTCCTCCTCTTCAACCATTTTTATAGGAACTTCGCATTGAATTTCTTAGCTCTGCATTTCTATTTAACAACTGAATTGCTATCCAAAGTCAGAGACCTAAGGTTAGAAAATTTCAGGTTCATACTAGGTAGAGGCATCACAAGTCTCAATTTTCTTTTGATTCATGAAGGAAAGTTTTTGCTGGCTAATGCCAAGTAATGCCGCTTTTCTTAGTAAGTTGCCGCTCATAAATACTATTAATAATTATATAAGCTGTTTAAATTCTACCTTTATATGCAAGTAAGAGCATATCCTCAAAGATTTAGATAGGTTTAATGGGAACAGAGTGAGAGACATTAGTTTTATATTATATATTTCTAATATTTTGAGATAATTTATATATTATTTCATCCATTTTATACCACATAATGCACCTAAATGTGTTTTGGGGAGTTTGGTGGTGCTCCTAAATATGTTCTCGTAAATTTAGGAGGGGAAGTTATAAAATTTAATTTTTCTAATGCACCACCTAATACGGTTTTGAACTTTAATTTAACCTCCTAATTAAGTTTTAAATAAATTAGGAGCACCACCTAATCAAATTAATTATTATTAGGAGCAATTTAATGGAGAAAAGTTGATAAAATGGAAGTCAAACTTTGAAACTTGGAGAAAGTTCCTCCATCTTTATCTATTTATCTGATTCAGGTTGACCTCCAAGTGGATCTCCCTATTTAGTAGAAAAATTTTAGTAAGTTTAGAATGGATATCCATAATTTTAAATTTCATTAACATTTATAGAAACTGGAAACAAGATGGAGTCTATGAATGATGCAATGAAGAGAATTTAATCTCAAGATTTAATAGGAAAATTCAGAAGTAAGGAAGATCTTTACAGATACTTGGTATAGCAAGGTAAGTTTTCACTTATAACTAACTTATTAACCATAGTTGGATTGTTCTTGCCAACACAGGAGGGAACAAAAATATCATTCTTAAAAGCATTGTTAAGTGAAGTGAAAAAAGCTTTTAAGTCTAATGAAATCAGAATGATCGAGATACCTAACTACCCTGAAATCTCAGTGACAAACCTATATGACGATGCTATGAGTGATCCGGACGTAGCTCTCTACCTTCCATCAAAGCTACAGCTCTCTAATAAGTTGCCAGAGCGAAACTTCTTCTTTGGTGTTCTTGCAACTCTAAAACCTGAGTACTTAAATGAAGTTATTTAAGAAGCTCAAAAGAAACGATACAGTATCTCTCCTGAAGAAAAAGAGAAGCAAGGTATTAAAATAAGTGATACCTGGCTGTAGGAACTTCAAAAGCATCCTTACATCTCAAGTAAGCTTAGTCTTCTAACTTTATAGAAAAACCTGGTACTGCTATATACTTGATGAAAGGGCAGCAAATTAAACAGAGAGAGAAAGTCTCAAGTAAAACATGAATTGAGTAAGAGGCTCTTCAAAGATTTATAAAAGCCAGAAGAGATGAACATAGATGCAGGGGCTGGCACTAAGAGAAGAAACATGGGCCCAAGCAAGCCTTAAGAGGAAGAAAAGAAAGAGAAGCCAAATTCCTCTTACGGGAAAATTTAATATGTGAACTTATTCATTCGTTTAAATCTAAAACTTATTTATAAACACAAAATCTCCCTTCTCTTGCGCATACTTTAGCTTTATCATCGCTGACTCTCTTAGCAGCACTCTTAATAAAATCTACTGTATCTATCTTTAAGTCGTGCATCAAGTGATAGAGTAGCAATTTCTTATAATGACCTTTCAATAACCCCCAATATAATTCAATACCATTGAACTGAGGACTGTAGGGAACATTAAATACAGGTGTTATGTTTAGCCTTTCATATTCCTTCCTTGTGTCTTTAGTTTTATGGACAGATAAGTTATCTACAAACAGAATAATCTCTTAGTCGGCGTACTTATCTCTGAGTTATTATAAGAACTTTATGTATTATTCGGTCTTTATTGAGCGAGGGTGGATAACATAAGTCTCGAGGCCATTATCTTCGCTTATTCCACCAAGAATTGCATGAGTTTAAACCTTAACCTTTTAATCATATACTTCAATGTTGCTATATCTTTTATACCAAGACCTTGATATGAAGGTATTAAACGTGAATACTGCCTCATCAGCGTGTATGAACTTAATATTATTAGTAATAGCCCTCTGCATTTAATCGAATATATAATTTAAATTATTCTTATAAAATGGAACATTAAAGTCAATCACTCTCTTAATGCGATTGACTGTCTTGTAAGATATTCCGTTCTTTTTATATATGTTAGCTATCGATTAAGCAGATATGTGAAGCTCAGGAAATTGGCGATGAAACATCACAGCCCTCTAGGCTAGAGAGAAATGAGCCCAGTATTTAAGAGTCTTATCATTAATAAGATAGTCAATATGATGCTGCTAAAATTTTCGAGGTCTTTTAGGCTTAGAATTAAGCTGCTATCTCTTTAAATTCAATGCTAATAGACAGTGAGACCTCACATTTGCAGGAGATTTATGAAGTAGCCTTGCTATTGATGTATAATTAAGAATAGGTCTGAGTTGATCACCATATTAATCACATCCATAACGCAACTTAAACAATAAATCTATATACTCACTGTCATAAACTGACCCCAAACCTCTCATATACTCACTTAAAATACTAATATTTAAACATTAAACCCCTACATAAACCCTATTAAAACCCTAATAAAGTATGCACTAATAGTCTACTTTTATCAATCAAAAACTCAATCAAACTACTGAAAGGGTTTTGGGGTTTTGATTCTTTAGTTACTACTTCTCTCCTTTAATCAAACAAAGTTTAGATATGTTTCATCATTTGCACAGTAAGAATAGTCTTAATCCAATCTGATTTACGTCCATGTTCCTTTCTGACTTGAATGGCTGATTAGTACATTTCGTTTCTCTTTTCTTTCAGAATATTGTTCCTATGCAATAAGAAGATCTTCTTTTTCCTACTTTCTTCTTCAATATAGTCTTTTCAAGATTTAGCAGATTCATTTCTCTGCCAGGTTGTTCGTATTTTAAAAAGTTTTTAAGTTTATAGGTCTTATTAGTCAAGTTGAGCCTATTCCATATTTTTCTAAATGAAGTAAACTTTCGATTATTTTTCTCTGTTTTTCCTCATAATTTTATCGAAAATATCATTTTCTCTATCCCTTTTCTTCTATCTTTCTGCTTCTTGCTCATCATCTAGCGTATCTTAGCGGCCTTTGCTTATATCGTTTTGCTTTGAGCTATCTCCAAAATTGACATTTACAGTTAAACTGCACCCTGTCAAAGAAAAAAAGCTCATATAGATAAAATCTGTGTTGAAGTTATTTTTATCAGTAGACCCAATTGTGAATTTGGTTGGCTAATATGATGAATGTTAAAATATTTTATATCTTACATTTGTGAATTACTTAGCGCAGTTGCCTTCTCTAGGTTCTTTCGCATGTGTAGAACAATAAACCTTTAAATCAGATCTTAATGAACCCGTAGGTAGTTCTCTATACTGAATTTAAAACTTAGCTGGAGATGGCTGACTGCGAACTTAAACTTTAAAAATCATATGAGCTTCTTAAATGACTTCTATGTCAAATGGTTTTCGAGCTACAATTATGTTTCCTAAATCATCATGTCTTGACTGAACAATATTCATCAACTCATAATTTAAGTATTTAATTTCTCTGTTTGCCTTTAGTAAATAGTTTTTACAGTCTACCTTATAAAGATTGGCCATAGACGTTTTTTCTCCTAAATTACAGGATTATAAAATAAATTTGAATATAAGTTGCTCGTAATTTCTTTAAAGTGTCATTGTCTCAAGAGTTTTGTCTATGACTTAGTTTTTCTGTTTTGTCCAAGTACTAATTGTTGATTTCATGCTCAAATTTTTCTTTGCTTCTGCAAGCTTGAGAAACAATAAAAGACTTTTTTCAAATATTTATGAAAGTTTTAATAAGTATATCAATTGGCATGTCGCTTTGTATAGGTAATCATAGCTTTACTAACTGGCTTAATATTAATTTCCATTTTATGAGTAAAATGCTGTTATTAATCGTACAGCACCACTTCTTCCCTATCCTCCTAAGAAAGCCCCAAATTTACTTTGACTATGAACACTAAATGCGTTTTAAAATTAAGATAATAAATTTTAATGCATTAGTACTTGTCATAGGCCTGGAATTTACTTGATTAGAAGAGGTGTTAGGTCTCAAACCATTACTTGACGCCATAAAATTATTATTCTTAATAAAAGCAAATCCGTTTGGACTTTTAAGATTGTGCCCCATATTATTGGTGCTGTTTAAACCCAACAGGCCTAGAGTAGATCTAGCACCCTTATTTCTCTTTAAACCTCTTAGTTTACTTTGTGACATTTATTATTATTGAGAAGTTTGAGGTCTTGAATGTGAAACACCCAACATTTTATCATGTCTATAAGACTCGGGTATGCTCATGATATTTTGCATTGAGCTTTTGGTGGATAAGATTTTTGTTTATAGAATTTATTGGCTTGCTGAGTTTTTTAGCATCCTAGCATGCTTAGAACTTGCTGATTGGGGAACTATTCTTTTTTCCTTTAATCAATGAGTTTTCTCAGAAGAGTCAACTCTTGGATTAGGTGATTAAGACATAAAATCTAGTGTAAGTTTTCTCCTACCACCATCTAAGTTATACTATGTTCTTTAATTCTTGGAGTTGTTTCTTTAATGATTTTTAAGCATTTTTGAATATATAACAATATAATTAGCTTTATTTATTTCTAATACATAAATTAAAGAAAATTACATTAATTAGAGCCTAAAATTGCAATTCTTTTTTGTAAATATATATAATAATCATTATCCTTTATTTATTATTGTATTTCAGTGTCTGTTGATAATATCATTCTGACATCTTCTTAGATTTATAAACATTTTTTCTAGCTTCATTTGCAGTGCTTCTTTTTAATCTTCGTTCAATAAATGAACATTATTTTGATTATCAAGACTTTCATAAAATGATATCATACCATCGATTAACTTTTCTCTTTTCTCTATTCTCTCAATTGACCTTTCTCTTAAATAATATTTATTAATTAATATTTTAATGAAGATAGATATTTAATATAATAAATGAATCTCTTCTGTTTGTGAATCGAATTTTGTTTGGAGACTCAACCGATTATTGTTGCTTTCTAATTGAATTTTCAAAATTAGGTGAAAACTATTAAAATAATATATGTCTATTCTGAAAAAATGACTAGATCTCTGAATAATAAACTATAGGCTATATTAAATAGTTTTTAGCTAATATTTTCCAAATTTTACAATAAAGAGTTATATAATATTTACTTGAATTTCGATGATCTTTTTTTTCCAGATAAATTATATTATTTTTAATTAAATAACAATTTTACAATTTTTAAAAGTTAATTAGTAAATATGGATTTTAAAAAAATTATAATAAGTGATTTCTCACCTTTTAGTAATGAGAGTATATATAAGTTAATAGAAACTTTTTATTAAATAATAGTTCTATAATATTATAAATTCTCTTTACATTAAGTATTTGGCAAGAACCTATTTTTCTATGGACTAAGACTCCCATTAAACATTTTAGTATTAAGAATCCCTTGTGTTTGTGTTTATTCCACACTCTAAATGTGTTTTTTAGTGAAAGAAGATTTATTATAAGTTGAAGAGCTTTTGGTTACAGCCTTTTGGTTGCTTATATTAATTTGTTAAAATTTGCTATTTGAATTTTTCTAGCAATATTGCTTTTTCAGAGACATTAATCTTTTATGTGAGGATGCAGAACCAGTTCTTTATTTACTCTGCTCATTAAGGGAACTTTTAAAAGTTAAAGTTAAATCTTAGGTAGTATGCTCTTGTCTTGAACCCAAAGTTAAGCCTAGTAAAAATTAGTCATTCTAAGTTTAATTCTTCAACTCAACAAGCTTATTTAGGTTAATTGATGAAGTCTCAAAATTGCTTTCGTTAAATGTGTCATTGATGAAGTTGTTGGTTGGAGAAAAGGGCTCAAATTGATTTAAAGAATCTTATTTTACTTGGAACTCAAAGTTTAAACTTTACATATCACTTACTCTGAAATGATCGACTTCATTTAATTTTTCAATTTAGTCTTTATATTGAGAAAATCTTGTGTTGAATTCGCTCTCATTATTGAATGGGTTCTTTTTCCAACTTTCTAAAAGCGATCAGGCTATAGTTTTATAAATATATAAGAAGTTGTGATGACTCATAACATTAAATCAAATTGAATTCCTGTATTTCATTAACAGAATCATTCTATACTTAGAGATTTTAAGAAACCTCTTTCATAACTCTTACTCTATTGAATGTTTCATACTTCTTCTGGTAAGGTCTGATACTTTCTATATGCGAGGCAGTACCCTTGATCTTTTCAGGAAATAGATGATCAAATTCGTTTAAGTAATTAAACATTTGTTAATTATCAAAGTTATTGCTCTCTATTGAATGGAGTACTTAATCTGAAACATCAATTTATCTTTGAATAAAGTCTTTTTCGTTCACAAATTTAAAATGTCGGAGTTTTAATTCTTGCTCAATCATGCTAGTTAATTAGACTTTGAGTTCTAGAAGTATTCTCTATGAGCTATTAGTATCTTGGTTTCTATTGACTTAAAACTACAGTTCCTTGATTAACGAGAAGTGAATCTAAATATCAAATTTTCTAAATATCTTCCTGATTCTATACCCAAGATATATGCCATCATTGAAACTAGTTCCAAAATGCTTCTTCAAAACATAATAGGGTGACTTTCTCATCTTTAAATTTTCCATGAATCACTTTTATTATACAATTACAATTGAAATGAAAAAATTAAATCAAAGCGACTTTGTCTAAAGTTTCGGGATTTATCTTGAATATTTAAAATCACTATCCTAATTATTATTAATTAAAAGATTAAATAAATAAAAATGTGGAGATGAGGTTTTTTTGGTAAATGCACGAGAATACATTGGCTTTGGGAAACGGTCCTTTGATACCGAAATGGTAGCTTCAGCTCTACTATACTGACAGCTAGGTTGTATTCGAGTTCGTTTTCACGATTAGCTCATAAAAAGCGGCTTGATTCTACTGACTTAAAAGATGGGCTTTACATTCTTGTATGTTGAATCCTGCACATTGATAATTTCTTGGAATTGCTTAGTTCAGTAATTCTCGAATTATACTTGCCGTCCTGAAATCGTGAATCTTCAGAGTTGTATTTTCAAAATGGTCTCAATTTTACAAACTGGGTGCGCAGGTAATGTGAAGTGGCCAACTAAAAAATAAGCTAGATTATCATTAAGAAGACTTTTGGCATCGCACCCTTGCAGCCTTTAGCTTACGCATATTGTTAGTTTTGCAAGGAAGAGCAATAGATTTTGAGCTTAGAATGCAGCCGAGGCATGAGATAATTTAAAGTGATGGGGAAAAATAGGAATTAGCATTAGCTTTGTCGAACTTTCGTAAATTATTGCAAAGTTTTGCTCATTTTGCCTTTGAGAGGGTGTCTCAAGTATTTGAAGGAGGGCTCTCTTTTTAAAATATTAAAGGCAGAGGATAATAAACGTGCTCCAGGATGCTCCTTGTAAGAAATGGGGTGATTAAAATCCAAAATCTAATTAAATTCCTGTAATATTCAACAAGGACATGGATGATGAATAAGGATGAGTTGGCATGGATGTCTGAGCAACAGCTTATATTAGTTGAATACTCCTCCATGATGATGAGATTGTAGATTAAAAAGCAAATTACATTTACAAACGTGATATTCATTAAGAGAGATGCACTAGAGAGGCTATGGATGAATATACCTTGGTTAAACTGACTTCTCATCTCACAGGTAGAGCATATAATACTACTGCTTGAACTGCATCAATGTTGGCTTTTAGGCAAATACAATCTCGCTAAAAGTAAAATTGAAAGCTCAATTTTAGCTTTAAAGACGTTAAAATAAATTAGGGAAGTCTCATTTGAAAGCGTCAATTAAAGATTTGTGAGAAGGAGATCAAACTAAATTGATCCTAAAAATGGGAGCTGAATCTCTAGCAGCTATTATATACAGGACACTCTTTGCTGATAGAGTGTGTGAGTGTAAGACAGATCAGATTAGACACAGTTTCAATTTCAAGAGAAAACATATTTCTGTGAGGAATTCTTGCAAAAATAGAAATAGTCAACACCCTCAAACTTATCTAAAACGTTATCAAACTCAAGGCTAACAATTTTATGACAGCAAACTACAGCATTAAGCTGGTTATATTAATGCCCTTAAAGTAAACACCTTGTAAATAATAAAGTCTAATTAGTTTCAGCTTATGATTAGGTGCTAGAGAATTATGCACAAACTAGCTTGAGCATGCAGTTGCTAATAAAATTATAAATCACTGCTTCTAAAAGCTAAATTCTGCATTTGCTACTCTAATATATATGAGTAGAGTGATATAGTTTAAATTATACTGTAATATTTACAACTTTATGTTAAAAAACTTAATAATATTTAAATACAAACTAATTATACTAATTGAAGAGCGAGGGGGGACACCTTACATCCACTCAAAATATTATGAACAAGTTTTAGGATTTGAGTTTTTTTAAAAAGGTTTTGATTAGAAATATAACTGCCATGTTTTATAAAATTATAAATTTAAATTCATTTTAATTTTATATTTTATTTACAGTTTTTATTAAATATCAGGATAAAAAACAAAAAAGAATGCTTAAAAAAAAGTTTTTTAAAGTTAACTGAAAAAAATTTAATAATAGTTTAATTATAAATATATTTTTAAAAATTTAAAACATGGCAGTTATTTTTCTAATCAAAACCTTTTTAAAAAACTCAAATCCTAAAACTTGTTCATAATATTTTGAGTGGATGTAAGGTGTCCCCCCTCGCTCTTCAATTAGTATAATTAGTTTGTATTTAAATATTATTAAGTTTTTTAACATAAAGTTGTAAATATTACAGTATAATTTAAACTATATCACTCTACTCATATATATTAGAGTAGCAAATGCAGAATTTAGCTTTTAGAAGCAGTGATTTATAATTTTATTAGCAACTGCATGCTCAAGCTAGTTTGTGCATAATTCTCTAGCACCTAATCATAAGCTGAAACTAATTAGACTTTATTATTTACAAGGTGTTTACTTTAAGGGCATTAATATAACCAGCTTAATGCTGTAGTTTGCTGTCATAAAATTGTTAGCCTTGAGTTTGATAACGTTTTAGATAAGTTTGAGGGTGTTGACTATTTCTATTTTTGCAAGAATTCCTCACAGAAATATGTTTTCTCTTGAAATTGAACTGGTCTAATCTGCATCTGGTCTTACACTCACACACTCTATCAGCAAAGAGTGTCCTGTATATAATAGCTGCTAGAGATTCAGCTCCCATTTTTAGGATCAATTTAGTTTGATCTCCTTCTCACAAATCTTTAATTGACGCTTTCAAATGAGACTTCCCTAATTTATTTTAACGTCTTTAAAGCTAAAATTGAGCTTTCAATTTTACTTTTAGCGAGATTGTATTTGCCTAAAAGCCAACATTGATGCAGTTCAAGCAGTAGTATTATATGCTCTACCTGTGAGATGAGAAGTCAGTTTAACCAAGGTATATTCATCCATAGCCTCTCTAGTGCATCTCTCTTAATGAATATCACGTTTGTAAATGTAATTTGCTTTTTAATCTACAATCTCATCATCATGGAGGAGTATTCAACTAATATAAGCTGTTGCTCAGACATCCATGCCAACTCATCCTTATTCATCATCCATGTCCTTGTTGAATATTACAGGAATTTAATTAGATTTTGGATTTTAATCACCCCATTTCTTACAAGGAGCATCCTGGAGCACGTTTATTATCCTCTGCCTTTAATATTTTAAAAAGAGAGCCCTCCTTCAAATACTTGAGACACCCTCTCAAAGGCAAAATGAGCAAAACTTTGCAATAATTTACGAAAGTTCGACAAAGCTAATGCTAATTCCTATTTTTCCCCATCACTTTAAATTATCTCATGCCTCGGCTGCATTCTAAGCTCAAAATCTATTGCTCTTCCTTGCAAAACTAACAATATGCGTAAGCTAAAGGCTGCAAGGGTGCGATGCCAAAAGTCTTCTTAATGATAATCTAGCTTATTTTTTAGTTGGCCACTTCACATTACCTGCGCACCCAGTTTGTAAAATTGAGACCATTTTGAAAATACAACTCTGAAGATTCACGATTTCAGGACGGCAAGTATAATTCGAGAATTACTGAACTAAGCAATTCCAAGAAATTATCAATGTGCAGGATTCAACATACAAGAATGTAAAGCCCATCTTTTAAGTCAGTAGAATCAAGCCGCTTTTTATGAGCTAATCGTGAAAACGAACTCGAATACAACCTAGCTGTCAGTATAGTAGAGCTGAAGCTACCATTTCGGTATCAAAGGACCGTTTCCCAAAGCCAATGTATTCTCGTGCATTTACCAAAAAAACCTCATCTCCACATTTTTATTTATTTAATCTTTTAATTAATAATAATTAGGATAGTGATTTTAAATATTCAAGATAAATCCCGAAACTTTAGACAAAGTCGCTTTGATTTAATTTTTTCATTTCAATTGTAATTGTATAATATAGTTTGATTGCAGCATATTTTTTCATTCTAATGTGTTACAGCATATTTTAGATCTTTTGAACTTAAATTTTATTCAATATTCTTCTTACAACCTTCCTGAATTTTGACATTCTATCAATCATTCTGAACTTCAAAGAAATGACATCACTGTTCAACTCATCCAAAGCTTTTACCAATCCCTCTTTAATCTCTTATGTTAATTATTATCTCTCTACTTATTCAACTATGATGTCATTTTTATTTGAGTAAAATCTAGTTTTTTCTTTGTCTAAGATTTATTGGTGCCAAATGTTTACTTTTGAGCAAGCACTGGAGTGTGCTTTTAGTTACTGTCATATTAAATCTTATTGTTGTAATCTATATTGTAAAAGTAACGGTCTTTGCTTTTGATATTGGAGGAAGTTCTAGAAAGAGAAGTTGATGCTAAATTTCTTGAATTTGCAGGAACAAACTATATATTAATACTCTCATTTTACTGGCTATCTCTTGACTTTATTTTGAACTTTTACTTCCAATATCTGATTGATTATATTGTTCAAATTACAATCATCTTCTTCATCGTCATCATCATCCATATTTAAACCTTAGTAATTTATTGAAAAAATTCATTCATCATAATAATTAAACAATATTGCTATTCTCATTACTTAAATTATAATTAAATAAACATTAAAATTAACAAAAATTATTTAATCTTAAATTGACATTTGTATAGTTTAAGATTAATTTGATATAAAATATTTCCTATTTTCCCTCAATTAATTAGTGTATCAACATAATTTTAGTGTTTTAATTAATTACAATTACTTTGTGAGCGCTATATCTAGATGTCAAGGGCATCATGTATTGATCACTTTGAAGCCTTGAATGACAACTTTGCTTGGTTATTGATTTCTATCTTTACTTAAAATTATTGGTAATGTCCATTAATTGTTGTTTATAAGTTCCTCCATTTGACGTGAAATTGATATTGCTACTGTTCTTAGTAGATTATACACTACTAATTCCACTTCCTATTGTTGAAGTTGACTCTCTTATCAGAATGTCTTTAAGTCAAGGACAGTTCATTTTTATACAGTTATTAACGATATTTATGTTGTAAAATAGATCCATTAATGAACGGTTTGTGCTTTAAATTATGTTTAGATTGAGTTTTTATGTTGTTTCTGGAGCTCTGAGATTTATCCAATCTATTATAAACTTAATTTTCTTTGGGTTTTTTAATCATAGGAGATTTATAGCCATTTTATTTCAATACTTATTGGAATAGAATTGTAGTTAAGTTGGGTAACTCTGAGAGATTAGAAATAGTAGTTATCTTTTTATTTAACTTCATTTGTAAATTTAGGAGATAAATTATAATTTAGCGTTTATAAAAATTAATTAAGTATTTCCCAGATAATGGAGTTTAATATAAAATATTATGAATAGTTAAAGCAAAGAAATATGAACACAATATTTTATTTAAAGCAAGATTATTTATAGGGTGGAGAATTTTTTGAGAAAATTAATTTAAGCTAAACTTTTGATTTTTATAAGGTTTTTATTCTAAATAAATAGTGAGTGATACTTTTTGACGTATTACTTTAGGATTTGTTGATTAATTTTAATTTATATTATTTTTGAGAAATGCCCTCTTCTCTAAGGCATGGAGACGGCTTTGATAAAGAGAGATTTCATGATTTTATTATAGTGGATCATTGCTAAAGTATATTGGAAAGCGAAGGTACACATAGAGGGCTTACTTTACCTCCCAGATACTTTGTTTAATTATTTAATAGGGGAGTATCTCTGTTGTTCAGATTTTCATTGTTGCTCGATTATGAATTTGGGGTTTTACATGTAGTTATTCACGTTTATTGGGCTCTTTGTCTATATACCTTGAAAAAATAAATATAAATGAACGTTGCTTTGACTGAACTTTATCTCTTGAATGTGGAATATTAAAAGAATGAAGTTTTTTATTTAGGTAACACTCGAATTTAATGAAATCGATTAAATTAAGCAATATTAGTAAAGTTGGAGTAGTAGTTAGTAGATTCCATTTCATTGAACACATCTAATAGAATACTTTTAAAATGAATGTAATATGACCATTTCCCATAATGATGTTACTTGATCCGTAAAATGGAGAGCTCAAATAGTTATATTGATCATTCTTATCCATAAAACTATTATGAATATCGATGGATTCGTTCTTACTGACGTGCCTATATGGCGATGTCAAATTGAACTAATTGCCTCTCAAGGCCCCAAAAGTTAGAATGGACATACTAACTGCCCTGAGAGTATTGATTATACCTCTGCTTCATGGGAGTATTTTAAATGGAGTTTGGATTGGATATCAAGTTAATTTGATTGCCGCCAAAATCACTCTATTTTCTGATATGTGGTTAATGATTGTTATTTTGATGTCCTCTACTATTATAGTAAGAATGTTACGAAAATATGTTATTGTTGTAGTTTGGCTGACTCTGGTACTCAATCTCAGCGTTTTAACTTTGCTATGAATGTATAATTTCAGAACTTGTTAGAGGTGCTTCGTCGCAGTACAACTAATTTTCGATGAGTTACTCATCCTCAACATTATATCTCTCATATAAATGCTATAAAATGTGAGTTGGTCAAAGATTCTTTATGTCCTCTTTAGTGTTTTGTTCAATTGTAATTTTTACAATATATGAATCTCATTGAACATTTCTAGCTCCCTATCAGTTTACAGAATCAACTAAGTTTGATCATCCTTCTACTACAGTTCCACTTAAGCGTTTTTCTCTAAAAAAGAGTTGATATAGAAAATGTTCTTCCATAGTTTCAAAACGACGAAAGGAATTATCAAATTTTTTTTGAATTGACGAATTATAGAAATAAATATTCAAATTTCTACATAGATAATATTTGAATAGTACTTATTATAATAAATTAATAAAAATAGTTGTAAGAATTGATGTGTAAGAAAAGTGGGGCAAAATAGCAAATTTTTCTTACTTTTGCCCCACTTTTAGTGTTAGTAGAATTATTAGTTATATTAATTATTTCCACCATTCATTTCATCTTAATTTTATAATAATCTATTAACTATTTATTTAATATGTTAATTACTAAGTTATTTGTAAATGTAAGTTCATTTACATTAATTCTGATTGACATTAGTCTATTTATAAAATTGATTATTTTAACTATCTTAACTATATAAAATCTGAATAATTCAGGATCAATATCAGAAATAATTATAGATCAGAAAACTTTAAATTAACTTTCATTTTTTATAACAATTACTTAAATTATATCTTATCTTAATTTTATTAAACATAGCTATGCATATTTATCATAATATTTAAACACTCAATGATTAAAATGAATGAATGTAAAATATGCAAATATAGCATAAATACTTTAATGTATTTTCCATTTTTGAACTACTTTATTACATTAAGAATCATATAAACATTTAATACTAACTTCTTTAGTGTTATTAGTACAAATTAAAGGAATATTAATGAAAGTCATATATTTCTACAATTCGCTTATTCAAAAAGATTTTGATAAATATCAATCTTTTTTTCTGGAGTAAATTAGTTTTTCCTGCTATGGTACATTATGTAGTTTCTTGCAACCAGTTTTTTAATGGCGATTAACTAATAATAACGTTATAGAATATTAGATTGGGATATTACCTGTTATGCTAATTCAAGGAAATGAGCTGTTTTTTATTGCAATCTATTCTTAGTTTTTTCCATCTCAATTTCGGCCTTAATTATGAATTCATAAATAATGATCAAAATATTATCTGTAGATTTAATTGATCTTATTGCGATTAATCCTTTTGATTCAATATAGTTGTCTCACTACAATCTGCCTGATTAGTGTAAAATCTAGCACTATCTTAAAATTGGAGATCGCTTCCATTTTGAAGATTATTGGAATCTTGGGACTATGTTAAAGTATTCTATTATATCCTTTGAAAGTAATTTAATTTCGATCTTTAGTAATAACATCAAGGGCACTCAAAACATTCAGTGCGTTGTACACTCTTCTCTGCACATTCAAAACCCCAAAACTCTTTCAGTAGTTTGATTGAGTTTTTGATTGATAAAAGTAGACTATTAGTGCATACTTTATAAGGTTTAATAGGATTTATGTAGGGGTTTAATGTATAAATATAAGTAATTTAAGTGAGTATAACAAGCGAGTTTTTAAAATATTTCACACAAACATAAGCTAAGAGTCATGTGGAAGTTCTCTAAACTTTATCTTTCTAAGATGAAGTTTGATTGTTTCTATTGTTTGTTAAATCGCTTAGCTTGGCTTGATAATAGTTGAGTAAGCAAGTTCTCTGAGACCTCCATTTATTTTATTTTTATCGAGATATTGTTTGATTCTCTGCTTAGAATCTCTTTCTACCCTGCAGCTAAAGTAATCGTTTCTTGGCATGTCGCTCTCTATTATTATTACTGCTAGAGCCCAGATATTACATTAAGTGTCTCCATCTCTCTAATCCTCTCTCTCTGGGAAATATCCAGGAGTGCCGTATACATTTCCTTATGCAGAGGCTTGCACTCTTTGAGCTCTGTTGAAGTCAATAATAAAAACTCTAAGAGGCTAAAAGTTCATCATGATGTTCTCTGGCTTTAAGTCTCTATGAACATAACCTAGCTTGTGAAGCTCTTCAATCCCATCAACTACCTGCTGCAATATCTAGCCAATTTATCTTTGGCATCTATTGTCAGATAAAAAATCTCTGTAAGTCATTTCTAGTAAAGGAAGCCTGAAGGCTAAATGATTTTACCAAGTAAAATAGCATCAAGCATGATATGCCTGCACTCATTTAACTTTGCCTTTTAAAGAGCATAATACTCATTAGCAATTCAATTTAGAACTTGTCATCAGCAAGGAAGTAATTGAAAGGATATATCTTGTAAGCATATTAGTCATCAGTAATGACTCTCTTCTCTATTTTATCTTCAAGAGTGAGGTAGCTTTCTAGGCAAGAATCTAAGTCAATAATTTTTAATATAGGAATCTTCATTGCCTCTATTTTAACCATGATTTTATAGATCTCAGAGACTGGAAAGTTCTTGACTGCTTTCTTCATCTATACTTACTTCT
The DNA here is from genome assembly GCA_000711775.1 of Oxytricha trifallax. Taxonomy (NCBI): domain Eukaryota; phylum Ciliophora; class Spirotrichea; order Sporadotrichida; family Oxytrichidae; genus Oxytricha; species Oxytricha trifallax. The sequence goes on from ARYC01018174.1 coordinate 55,615, forward strand.
AGACTTCAACTCTAAGAGACTCCACTAGATTTCTTGATCTTCTCTTTTAGAGGAATCTATTCCCTGTAGTCATGAATAAAGACAAAACTTTAATTGTGCTTTTTCTTTAAGTGCACTTTGAGGTCTCTAGTATGAATATGGCTTCGCACAGAACTCACAGACATACTTCCCATCTTTCTTTATGCTTGAGATATAACCTTACCATATCGTTGTGTATATCTCTCAAGTGTCTCTTATAAGTCGACTTGTAAGGGAAAACTTTATTGCATTCTTGCATTAATAGTCAACTTTGGCTGGTATTTATTAATGCTCTATGGCTGGTTGTTTAACCTCCTCCTCAATTTGCACACCCTCTTTAATGACCTCCTACTTAATTAATATTTAAATCTCAAAGCTAGACTGGTCAAAGTTGTCATAAGTAGCCTCCCACTGAGTACAAGCGTCTCTAGTCTCTACTTTTCTTGGTTTCTGGAATGATAATTTTTATTGACTTTACCCTAGTAATGCCGCTCTTCTCAAAATTTAGCGCTCATTTTAGTATGCTGATATATTTTATTATAATAATGATAAAATATACCTAGAAATACTCTAATAGTCGAGTATAAGACACTGTGGTAGATTCTCGGCTGAGAGGTAAGAAAATTAAATAACCATAGAAGACTGTAAGTGACATATTTAATGAGAATTTTATACATTCTAGTAAATTAAAATACTCCTAATGAAGTTTTGTTTCTCTAGGAGGCCCTCCAAATCAAGTTTGAACTTAACTTGGAGGTAAAATTATTAAACATTTTTAAAATTAATATGCTCCTAATTAAGTCTAAACCTTAAAATCGAACTCCTAATAAAGTTTGAACTTAATTTGGAGGACCTCCTAAAATAATTAAACATTATTAGGAGCAATTTAATGGAGATAGTTTGAAAAATGGAAATCAATCTGTGAAACTTGGAGCAAGTTTTTCAATGCTTCTCCGCATATCTTTTCAAGGTTGACCTCCAGTAGGTCCTCACTATTTAGTAGTAAGATTTTAATAAACTTAGAATGGATTCCATAATTTTAAATTTCATTAACATTTCTAGAAAGAGGAAGCAAGATGGAGTCTATGAATGATGCAATGAAGAGAATTTAATCTCAAGTTAATAGGAAAATTTCGAAGTAAAGAGGACCACTATAGATAATTAGTATAGCAAGGTAAGTTCTTAAGTAAGATTAATAAATCCATTATAGTTGGACTCTTCTGCCAACTTAGGAGGGAACTAAAATCTCATTCCTAAAAGCCTTACTAAGTGAAGAGAAAGCTTTAAAGTCTAATGAAATTAGGATGAAAGAGATACCTAACTACCCTGAAATATCAGTAACAAACCTATATGATGCTATGAGTGATCCAGATGTTGCTCTCTACCTTCCATCAAAGCTACAGCTCTCAAATAAGTTGCAAGAGAGATACTTCTTCTTTGGTGTTCTTGCAACTCTGAAACCTGAGTACTTAAATGAAGTTATTTAAGAAGCTCATAAGAAACGCTACAGCAACTCACCTGAGGAAAAAGAGAAGCAAGGTATTAAAATAAGTGACACCTGGCTGTAGGAACTTCAAAAGTATCCTTTCATCTCAAGTAAGCTTGGTCTTCTAACTTTATAAAAAAACCTGGTACTGCTATATACTTGATGAAAGAGCGCAGCAAATTAAACAGAGAAAGTCTCAAGCAAAACATGAATTTAGTAAGAGGCTCTTCAAAGATTTAAAAAAAAGCCAGAAGAGATGAACATAGATGCAGGAGCTGGCACTAAGAGAAGAAACATAGGTCCAAGCAAGCCTTAAGAGGAAGAAAAGAAAGAGAAGCCAAATCCTTTTACGGGCAAATTTAATATGTGAACTTATTCATTCGCTTAAATCAAAAACTTATTTATATACACAAAATCTGCCTTCTCTTGCGCATACTTTACCTTTATCATCGCTGACTCTCTTAGCAGCACTCTAATAAAATCGACTGTATCTATCTTTAAATCATGCATCAGATGGTAGAGCAGCAATTTCTTATAATGATCTTTCAATAACCCCCCAATATAATTCAATTCAATTGAACTAAGGGCTGTAAGGAACATTAAATACAGGTGTTATATTTAGCCTTTCATATTCCTTCCTTGAGTTTTACTTATCTCTGAGTTATTGCAAGAACTTAATATATTATTCAGTCTTTATAAAACGAGGGTGAATAACATAAGTCTCGAGGCCACTATCTTCACTTATTCCACCAAGAATAGCATGAGTTACACCTTAACTTTTTAGTCATAAACTTCTATATTACTATACCTCTTGTACCAAGACCTTGATATAAAGGTATTGAATATAAATACAGCCTAATCAGCGTGTATGAACTTTATATTATACTCCTAAGACCTCTGCATTTAATCGAATATATAATTTAAATTAGTCTTATAAAATGGAACATTAAAGTCAATCACTCTCTTAATGCGATTGACTGTCTTGTAAGATATTCCATTCTTTTTAAATATGTTAGCCATCGATTAAGCAGATATGTGAAGCTCAGGAAATTGGCGATGAAACATCACAGCCCTCTAGGCTAGAGAGAAATAACCCAGTATTTTAGAGTCTTATCATTAATAAGATAATCGATATGATGCTACTAGAATTTTAAAGGTCTTTTAGGCTTAGAATTAAGATGCTATCTCTTTAAATTCAATGCTAATAGACAGTATGACCTAACAGTAGCAGGAGATTTATGGAGCAGTCTAGCAATAGATGTGTAATTAAGAATAGGTCTGAGTTGATCACTATAATCATCACATCCATAACGCAACATAAACAATAAATCTATATACTCACTGTCATAAACAGACCCCAAACCTCGCATATACTCACTTAAATTACTAATATTTAAACATTAAACCCCTACATAAATCCTATTAAAACCCTAAAAATGTATGCACTAATAGTCTACTTTTATCAATCAAATACTCAATCAAACTACTTAAAGGGTTTTGAGGTTTTGATTCTTAAAGTCCAGTTTCTATGTAATATGTAAATTGGAAGATTTTCTGTTACTTACCATGTTACGCTCTTTGTAAATTTCAAGGATATGATTAGCAATCTATAAGGACATATAGTTTTTAGATTCATAGAACAAAACATAAATTTAGCCAAACTATTAGTAGTAAGAGTGATTTAACACATATAATAATTTAAGTATTATTAATTACTTCCTTGCATATGTTCCAAGAATCGACTTCAATTTAAATTATATAGCCAAATAGTATGTTAAAAAATCATAGTTAAATAATTTACTTGGAATAACTGCTTTTAAAGGTAATATAAAGCAGTTAATATCTATTAATAAATCTCGATGTATTTATCTTACATTAGTGCCTGTTGTTTCGTGTTTCTGGAAACTTCCTCCAATACTTTTTTTGACAGAAAAACTAGCTTTTTGTTTTCGGATGATCGTTTTTTCCTTGCGTATTTGTAGTATTTATTTTGCTGTTGATTCGCGCTATCAATTGTAAATATAAATTATTACAGGGAAGGGTATTATAATTATTTTATAGTTACTTGTTAGAGATATTGATAGACCCTCCCTTACTTCCCTAAAATTATTAAATAAGAGAGATTAAATATTAATAAAATTAGAAGACAGAGAAGGTAAAATAATGAACTAACTTATTAGAGGAGTATCTATTGAAATTCGCAGTGCTGTTACCATCATCAAAATCTGTGATGTCTTGGTGCATTTTAATTTCTTCATCCGAATAACTCTCTAAAACAATGTGTTAAATATTTGATTTTTTTATGGTTTTTATTGAGAAGACAACTTCAATAAACTTACAGATAGAATGATAAATCGTCTCAATTACTCACTCATCTTCATGATTTTTAAGTTAAATATAAACCATATTTCCTCCCTAATTCTCCCTTAAATTTTTCACTAGTAATTTGTGCAAATAAAATTTTAAAAGATAAGATTGTAGTTTTAGGGAAGTCTTGAATATTGAGAATGTTGTTATGGTGGGAATCTTGGAGGCTAGTTTTGCTGTTATTAATATTGAGTTTAGTTTGCTGAAATGGTCTGGCTAACAGAAGCAACTGTACTTATTATATGATTTGTGTTGTTATCTCTTCCGCAAAACTCCAACATATCTTGGTCATCATTCTACCCATATACATTTAAATAAAAGGAGGTACTTGAAAATAAAATACAATCTTTATTTATTTATCAAATCATAACCAAATTTGAGAATAACTTTTATTAATAATATTTAAGTGCTTTGAAGATATTTTAAATACAATTAACGATAATTAATAATTTTAAATTGTTTTTAATATAATTTAATGAAATTTATTTTAATGATATAAAATTATGTTATTGAATAAAATATATCATATTTTTAATTTCATTTTCTTAATATTTATGAATTTTAGGTAGTACTCTGTCTAAATTATTTAAAATTATTTTATTCAAATAAATTTAAATCGATGCTAATAATAAGTTTATTAAAAGTATGAAAATAAATTAAATAATAGAATAATATTTTGATCTGGCGGTGTTAAGTCACGCTAGTTGAAGTTCCTCTTGCCAATCAAAGCTAAATTTGAATAATTAAGTATGTGATGTAAATAATGGATGATTTTCTCTTACTTTTTTCCTTAGTTGGTGAATAAGAATGCATTTCTAACTTAAATCTAATAAGTAATTTAATATATTTTGCAACTTAATCAAAAGAGTATTCTAATATGCTTGATTCATAATTATTATCACATTACCCTCTCAATATTCAATTCAAACATTAAACTTAATATAACTCAATTGATAATGTTCTTATAGAATTCTAATAAATCCTTTAAATAATTGATGCATTTATTATAGTATATTTTTTATAAATTCTAAAACTAAAGCTTTAATTTAGTATTTCTTTAAAAACTTAAACTAAGAGTGTGAGAAACTATTGCTGTCATTATGATGATGTTGAGTTTTTAATCTCTCACTTTAGATTACATTTTAAGTGCCTTAAGCACCCATGTTTGTTTTGTTGGTAGGAGAGACTAATTTACTGTATAGATTCTTGGATGTAACTACTTTTTATTTAAATTTACTGTTTGTGTTTTAGTTCAGATTGCTCTTTGGAGTTGTCAATTGAGAGGTTTTCATTGAATGATACCCTGGTGTATTGGGTTAAGATTGTGGTGCTTAATGAATTAAAGATCATATAGAAATTGGGCATTATAAGCATTAAAATGTAAAATAAAGTGAATGTATTAAGTTTCAAGGTGGAGTTTAGTTGCCATAGAAGTGACAGGTTTTGGTATGTTATTTCTACTTTCATTTCTCTTACTGCTGTTTGCGCTCTTCAACAAATTATTATCTATTATTGATGATCCACCTACTTATCCCATCTCAGTAGTTTAATAAAAACTCTAATTACCCCTATTTAATTTAAATACAAATATTAATAATTAATAGTTGTCTTTTTTAGCATGCTTGTCTTATTAACAATCAAAGTCTCATAAATAGCATTATTCAGTTTGCTAAAGTTCTTTTTAACATAGTTTTAAATACAATTATTCTATTGCTGTGATTAATTTTAAGCATTACTACTGCAATTCACTTGCTTATACTATTTCTTTTGCTTATGTTTTTATGCTGAATTTATTGGCGAACTTATCATTGAGGATATTTTATTGCTGATTGAGTTTTTCAAAATTCTGCTTTTAGAAAAGAGATTCTAATTAATTATCAATAAATATAAGTATAAACATAGAAAAAGAGCAATATTTTTGGTTTAAATTCTCTCAGTTGACTTGGTGAGTATAGACTTCTAATTGATTTGATTATTTCCATTATCAATAGATGAATCTTTGCTTAGATTAAGATTTTTTGCTTGGTGGCCTTAAGACAGGAAACTCTTAATGATTACGAGAATGATTGATGATTGGCAGATGTACTACCACTTTGAAGTCTATTTGCATTTTTCATATATTTCTAAGCTACAGAAGCAACTGATGGAGACAATTTTCCCTTCAATTTTAAAATAAACTAAGTGCATAAAAATTTAGTAGTTAAGTAAAACATATAAGCAGCTTTAATTTAATGTAAGTTTAGAATCTTCTTGAGATGTCTTGATCCTTCCAAATGGGGATATTCTCGTTTTGCTGATCTATGGATTATTTTGTTACTGCAAATTTTCATTTTTAATTTTTTATTATTTGATTATCAATGATTCTATTTGGTGAGGCACCAGTAGACAGGCAATGCTTTATAGAATAAATGCCACTAGAGATTAGCATTTGAGTTTTGTTTATAGTTTATTGATAATTTTTAAGCCATTCATTACCCCAAATATTAAACATAAGAATTAGAGGTAATTTAGAATTTATATTCGGTAAATTCTTTGTAAAATTAAGAAAAAATTTAAACTCACCTATTATTCATATATAATTTTCGTCAAATTTTCCAATTTTAATTCATTTTATTATATTAAAAGTATAAACTTATATTTTTGAACAAAAAAATTATGATATAATTTATCTTTAAGCTGCTGAAGAGAGTATGATTTGATCAAATTATTATTAACAATCAGAAATATTATAAAGATTTCATCAAAGGAATATCATTAATTTATATTTCAAAGTTAAAATGTGAGGATAACACCTACATTAAAATGAAATTTATCTAAAAAATAAATCATGATATACAATTATTTTCTCTTAAAATGACTTAAATAAAAAGAAATTTATTTTCAATTATTACTCTTTTAAGAAAAGCATCAATCAATCAAAAAAGAATGTAAAAATTATTAATATATTTTAGGATGTTTATTGTAAGTTGCTATAACTTGAAGTTTAATTAAGATTTTACTAATCAGTTATGTCAGTCTTAACTACCTATGGATTTTACTTTGAAGTGGAGTACAAGCCAAGAAAAATGAGTGCTATAAGACGATCGAACTCTAAATGTAGTTGAGCATGTAATCATTTTTACTATCAATAAATATGTAGATTATAGCAAGTATCGATTTAGGAGGTGCACCTAATTAAGTACGTACTGCTTTAGGAGGTGTTTTGTGATTTTATGATTAAAAATAGGGTGCTCCAAATTAAGTACTAGCTTTAATTAAAGATCCTAATTAAGTACTAGCATTTTAAGAGCTGCTCCTAATTTAGTACGTACCAATTTAAATATAAAAATATGGAACTATAACAGTAGAAATTGATATCAATCTCTCAAATTTGAAACCAGTTCTCAAAACCTTCTCCATATACATCTTAGAGGTTGACCTCCTATAGGATGTCCATATTTAATAGTAAGTTTTGCAGAAGTATATAATTGAAACCAATAAACTTAAATTTGAATACCATTTCTTAGATCTGTAACAAGATGGAGTCAATAAATGATGCATTGAAAAGAGTGTAAGCTCAAGAGTTGCTTTCAAGATTCAGAAACGAAGAAGATCTGCACCGCTATCTTGTGCAGCAAGGTAAACATAATTTCCTTTATAATTTGCTTGCTGTAGTTGGTTTTTTTCTACCAACGATGGAAGAAACGATAATATCATATCTTAGAGCAATATTCTGCGAAGAAAAGAAAGCGTTGAAAACTTAAAATGTTAAGTTTGCAGAAATTCCAAACTATCCTGAAATCTCTGTAACTAATTTATATGAGGACGTTATGAATGACCCAGAGGTTTCGCTGTACCTACCAACTAGGAAGCAACTGTCAAATAAACTGCCTGAAAAAAACTATATCTTTGGTAAACTTACTTCTTTAAAAGGAGAATACTTGAAAGAAATTATTCAAGAATCTCATAAGAAGAGGTACAGCATCTCTCCAGAAGACAAGAGTAAACAAGGCATCAAGATAAGTGAAACCTGGCTATCAGAGCTACAGAAGCACCCATATATTTCAAGTAAGATTTAAAGCTTAACTCTTTAGAAAAACCTGATACTGCAATTTACTTGATGAAGGAGATGAGCAAACTCACAGAGAGAGAAAGTCATAGACAAAGTATGAAGCTTGCAAGAGACTTTATTCTAACGTTCAGGCATCAGATTAAATGAATATAGATGCTAGTGCTGGCAGTAAGAGAAGAAACTTAGGTGGAGGAAAGTTCTATGAGGAAGAATAGAAAGAGAAGCCTACACTAACGAAAGAATTTTAAATGTTACTAAAATATTCATTAACTTAAGACTTATACTTATTTATATACATTCACTCTCCCTTCTTTTGCACATTTTTAAGCCAACTTATTGTCTACTCTCTTAGCTGAATTTTTAATGAAGTCGACTGTATCTATTGGCTGGTCGTGCATCAAGGGGCATGCAGAAGTTTCTTGTAGTGACCTTTTAATATACCCCAATAGAATTCAATTCCATTAAACTGCGGACTGTAAGGTACGTTGAACACTGGTGTTATTCTAAGTCTTTCATAATTTTTCTTAGTTTCTTTTGTCTTGTGAACTAAGAGATTATCAACGAATAGTATTATCTCCTCTTCAGGATACTTCTCTCTCAACTGCTCAAAGAACTTAATAAATTGCTCTGTCTTAATAGAGCGAGGATGCATAACATAAGTATCTAAACCAGCATCCTCGCTAATACCTCCAAGGATTGCAATTGTTTGTACCTTGACTTTCTAGTCATTTACTTCTATATTACTATGTCTCTTAGACCAAGACTTCTAGATGAAAGTGTTGAAGGTAAACAAAGGCTCGTCAGCATGTATAAACTTAATATTATTCTATAAGCCCTCTGCATTTAATCATATATATAATTTAAGTTATTGCTGTAAAATGGCAGAGTGAAATCAATTACTCTCTTGATACGATTCACACCTTTGTAAGATATACCATTTCGCTTATAAATCTTCGCTATAAATAAAGCAGAGATCCTCAACTCAGGGAATTGGTGGTGAAACATAGTAGCTCGTTGGTCAAGAGAGAAGTGAGCCCAATACTTCAAAGTTTTTTCATTGATAAGATAGTCAATATGCTTCTATAAAAACTTTGACTTCCTGGAAGGTTTAGAATGAATCTATGCTTGCTTTGATTACGGAGCTAGCAAGCAGAGAGAGCGAACAGTTGAAGGACTTCGCTTTAAGAGAAGTGCAATAGACTTATAGTTTAGTACTGGTTTGAGTAATTCACTGTATATTTAACATCCATAGCGCAGTTTAAACACAAATCTATATACTATTTTATCATAAATAGACCCCTTTAGCTTGTAATTTTTGTCTCGCATTTAATTAATAACCCCAACCCCTAAAAAATTCCATACAAATCAAAGCACTTATGAACCTCATTAAGAGGTTTTGGGGTTTCGAATACAACTCAATCCCATTAAATTGAGGGCTGTAAGGAATGTTGAATACAGGTGTTCTTTTTAGCCTTGCATATTCCTTCCTTGAGTCTTTAGTTTTATGAACTCTGAGTTATTGCAAGAACTTAATATATTATTCAGTCTTAATAGAACGAAGGTGAATAACATAAGTCTCGAGGCCAATATCTTCACTTATTCCTCCAAGGATTGCAAGAGTTTGAATCTTAATCATTTAGTCATAGACTTTAATATTGCTATACCTCTTGTACCAAGACCTTGCTATAAAGGTATTGAATGTAAATACAGCTTCACCAGTGTGAATGAACTTAATACCTTGATCTTAAGACCTCTGCATTTAATCAAATATATAATTTAAAATATTCTTATAAAATGGAACTTTAAAGTCAATCACTCTCTTAATGCGATTGACTGTCTTGTAAGTTATTTCATTCTTTTTATAAATATTAGCTATCAATTAAGCAGATATGGTGAGCTCAAAAAATTGGCGATGAAACATCACAGACTTCTAGGCGAGAGATAAGGGAGCTCAGTACTTCAAAGTCTTATCATTGATAAGATAATCAATATGATGCTGCTTAAATATCAAAGGTCTTTTTGGCTTTGATTTAATCTACTGTCTCTTTAAATTCAATACTATTAGACAGTGAGACCTAATAGTAGCAGCAGATCTGTGTATCAACCTTGAAATAGACGTAAAATTAAGAACAGGCTTGAGTTATTCACTATATTCATCACATCCATATCGCAACTTAAACAATAAAACTATATACTCACTGACATAAATTGACCCAAACCCCTCATATACATGCTTAAATTACTAATATTTAAACCATAAACCCCTACATAAACCCTAATAAGACCTTAATAAAGTATGCGTTGTTAATTGCTACCTCTTATCAATCAAAAACTCAATCAAACTACGGAAGGGGGTTTGGGGTTTTGATTCTTGCTAACATTTAAATTTTCTGATTGTTAATTCTATAAGACATTCACGATATTTTTTGAATAAAGTGAATTGTTTAAAATAATTAAATAAAGAGATTAATAATTGAAAAAATGTCTGATCATAGTGCTCTGTGTCATTCAACATTAATGTAAGTTACAAAAAACATATCTAACATTTTATTTTTACAGGGGTTGCACCTGGCCAGACTGAGTATGTCAACGAAGAGGGTGTTCAAGAAGTCACAGTGAGAAGGGCAGACAATTTAAGATTTTCGATGATGACGATGAAGATGAGGAGGAAGATGAAACGTTTTTTTGTTAGATTTACTATTGCTATTACTACTATTACTATTGTTATTATTCTAAAATCATTTTCTAATTCACTTTATTTTATTTAAAAAGCATCATGATTATCAAAATCTTCCTAGATATTCATAGTGTCTTTATTATTTTTACTTATATCTCTCTATTGTCTTAAATGAAAAATGAGTATATTATTTATGTATTCATTTCACATAAATTTATTAAGCAAGCAATAAATTTGATGTAATTTTTTTTAATTAATTATATAATATTAAGGCAAATTAATTCCATCTTGTTCAATGCCAATACTTTACTAGTTTCTTAAGGAGACCTGCATCATGCTTCTTTCTTATTCAATTCTATGAATGTATTATTATTCAACTTTAAACTTTGAATTTTTATTTTTCTTTATAAATTTTAATTCTACTTCTGGCTAAAAAATAAAATCACTCATTTAATCATTTCATTTATTAAATTGACTATATGTCTTCATTATAGAAGTTAGATTAGTGGTCTATTTATAGAGGTAATTATTAAGGCTAAATAATATTTTAAAAAATTTTATTGCTCTCATTTTGCAAGACTTTTTTTAGTTTCACCATTATAGTTGAAAACTTAATAAAATATAATTTCAAATTTGGCGTGTTTAATAAATGAAATTTTTGAATAATTATTTTGCATTAAATACTAAGCAACTTCTTTTTAATAGTTTATCTACTAAAAGAAGAATTTTGCTTATATATTTACGGCGACTTTTAGGTTTATATTTTCTCACTAAATTTATGATTGATATTTTTACTACCCCTCGGAAAAATACTTTACTTTTAAGTGTCAGCAGAGGATAGCTGCTCATTTTTAAAAGTTAACTATTTATTATGCGCTTTATCTATTATTTTATCAAAGTCACTCTCGCTTTTTCTTATTTTATTCAAGCCAATTATAGTATTATAGACCATAAATTAGATTTTATTAAAAAATATTTTAATTGCTATTATCTAATTTAATTAAAAAAATAATATAATAGTCACTTATTTAATTAGTCTAGAATAAAAAATCTTAAACTCTTAAATAAATTGTTATTACTTTAAGAGGCTTTAAAAATTATCATAAATGATATTGAAGTAGTCATAAATAAGAAATAAAGTAACTGGTATTAAACATTGTAGAAAAACAATATATTTGGTGAAATTAATTTAATAATATTAATCAAAATCATAGCAATTATAAAATCCAAAGTTCCTAAAATCCAAATCTAGTCATATTACAAGATAGATCCCTCAATTATAGCTGGACTTTTCTATTGGTAATATTCCTAATTCACCTTAGAAGCTAGATTTTTTGATTTTTAGCTAACTCCCAAAGGAAGTAAAAGGGGTTTTCTCGCTTGGGTGATGAAATAAAATCTTTTTCAATAAAAACCATTATCTTATTTTTAATGCTCTATCCAAATATAATAATGAAGCCAGAGTTTGGAAAAATTATCTAAAAAAACTGAAAGAAATTAAGAATTATTTAATTTTAATTTCTAACTAATTTCTCCAGATCGAATTTATTACTAATGTATTAATTAGTTTAGGACTTAGGCAAAAAAAATAATCTATTAATAAAAATATGATATAATTGGAAATTTTAGTTCATTCTAGATAAAAATTCATAAAAATTGTAATCATAACTAGTAATGAATTAGTCACGAATTTAAATTGTTAAATGAATCTTAAATAAGAAATACTTTAAAGATAAATCTCTATATAAGATGGTATTTAGTTTTTAGTATAAGCGTAATAATTTTTCAAGTTAAAATATTTTTTCGATTTTAATAGCTAATCGAAGTTTTCTTTGTTTCTTAATAAAAAAATAGCAACACTACATTCTTAAGAGAATTGAATTCCAAGTTTTAGTTGCAATAAAAATGTTATTTCAACTCTTTAATAATTCTTTAAAGATTTTTACTTATATTCTGGAGCTACCTCACTTAATTTTATTAAACTAAAAAAATTCTCTCAAGCCGTTTTCTTTTATTATTACGATTTTTCCAAAGATAATATCTTTAAATTAGCTAGCTTGTTATATGTTTTCAGCTTTTTTTAATTTTCTTTAGTTTTAAATCTAAATAACTCTTACTTAAATTATTTCATTAAATTATTGAATGACTTTAAAGATTATAAAATATAATTTATTGAAAACAAATTTTAAGTCTCTAATATTAATTAATATTCCAGTTTAACTTATTAAACATGTTTCTCATTAAAAATTATCAACTAAAAAGGATAAGAATCTGGTTATTTACTTAGAGTTAAAAATATAGTATTAAATTCAATAAAAAAACTAATTCAACATGTGTTTAATTATAGGAGTCGCATATTTTAGGCAGTAATTTGATAAATCCATAATATTTTGTTAAAATAATTGCTAAACTGAATTTTTTTAAATAAGCAAGAATGTAAAAATAATCAAAATTATCTCCATCAATTATTTAACAAACTTAATTAAAAGAAATATATTAAAGTTATTATACAGTTCATTTAGGTTCTCTTCTCATCTTATCTGCCTCATTGCCTAGGTAAACCCATCTGTGTCTTCTGTTAATAAAAGTCCCAAAAATATCCAATAACCATCCTGAAGGGCTAAGTTGCTCAATCATTTCATACACCAACTCAGGCTTTTATGATGTTTATCTTCTATAGTCAAGAACCCCGTTTTTGACTCTTTGCAAGTTAAATCTCTCCTCCAGATATTTAATATCCCTTTGACCCCGATAATGCACTCCTCTATACTGTGTGATAAGTATCTGCCTATACCGTGAACCAGTGTTTCCCCATTGTCAGTCTTGAACCATTCCAAGTAAGTTGCTATTCTGTACCCTCTTCCTTCTAAGAACGACTCACATATTTTTCTTTTTGAATTAGTTGTCCATAAGAAGAAAAATCCTTTGTCTTGAATAAGCTCAACTGGCATAGATAGTATTTATTCTTCAGTCATAGTAGGATAGGGTAAGTTCAGGGCTGTGTCTGGATGAGGGGGGTCACACATTACAATGTCAAATAATTTTCCCCCATTCAATTGCAAAATCAATGTTTTTAAATTCCACCATACTTCATGCTGCTTAACATCCCCATAAATTCCATGGTACACTGCTTAATCGTGATTTTTCTTTTTTTAGTGTTTATTGAGGTCCTTTTTCTATTTGTAGCGTTTATTGCAACTGCACATATGCTAATAGTTTGACTTTTTAATCAGTTTCTGTTTCTGATGATGTCTTGTCACATGCTGATAGACATTGTCAATTTCATCTGATTTGTACTTTTTGGGGCAGTTCTTGTAAAATGGGCACTTGTATTTACCTCCCTATCTTAGAGATACTGAGGCTGATCATTTGATTTTTTCATTTCTGTATTCACAAAAGTTGTTACTAAATAGAATTTTCATTACTTTATATATATTATTATTATAAAATAAATATTCAAAATTATAATGTCAGTTGGCGCCAAAGAAAATGTCAGATGGCACCAGCTCAGCATATATTTATAGTATAATCTCTTGTCAGTTGGCGCAGGGTAAATTGTTAGATGGCGCCCTAAAATGTTAATAATTTGAAGTATTCAAACAATTTTGATCATTTAATAAAAAATAATCGTGGTTTATAAAACAATAACAGATAGTATAACCAATACTCATGTTTTTAACTATTAATAACTTATTCATACAGCTTTACTAATTTTAAAATAAGTTATATAAATTCAAGCAATTATTAATATACTTAAAAATAAGCTAAAATTAAAAAATAAATATTATATTATCAATCATCAGCTCAAGAAGTTGAACTAATATTTTTAAAAATGACTAAATTTATATTAAAAAACTTATGAACTACCTTAATGGTATAAGTTGTTTTAAAATCTAAATTGCATTTTATTTATTAGCATTTGCCCCCTGACCCATTTCTTTTTAATCATTAGTTTTTTTATTATGGGGTCCAATTTATTAGTAGTTTGTCTATTGTCAAATGGGATAAAATTTATATATTTAAGCGACTAAGTTAGAGCATTACTAAAAGCTCCTTAGACCCAGTTATATTAACTTTCTAGATTTCATCGCTTATCATTTCCAACGAGTTTTTTTTAGTAAAAGAGGGGTCTTTAATGTTTATTTTCTTTTTGACAACAGAAAAGAATTTTTCAATAGGGGCCATCTCAAAATGATAAGGCCCTAAATAAAGTATATTTAATTATAGTAGTCTTATTTTCCTTAAAATTAACTGGCTTCTGTGATCTGTTATCAAGATTATCGCACAAATTAGAAGGAAGTAGTAAATGCTCAAAGAATTTGTTCTTCCCTTGTTAAGCTAGTAGTAGACGACTCCATTTTTCGAAATTGCAGCAATCAAATTTACTTTGTAAATCCTTTTTAATTGATCTGAATAATTCTTTTGCCCCACAAAGCCCCAAGATTTGTAAGCCACTTCATTTGCTTAAATGCTGCTTTCATCAATGTTTATTATTATTTTTCCATCAAATAGCTACTCAACAAATCTTTTAGCAGCAAAGTGTCATGCTATAATGCAAGCTTGATTGTTAGATCTTAAATCAAGACTGTAAAGTTTTTTATAGGAAAATATTTTGGTTTATTTTATAGTTTTTCGAATTGCACTTAAAGTAATTTTAATTCCTAGTTTTTTGAAAATTAATTCTTGTATACTTTTAACTGATCTTAGTATAGTTGACTTTCTTAACTCGTCTTATATTAAATTGCAAATATAGTTTTATGCCGTTTAATCATTTTTCACTCTCAATTTCCCATTTCTCAAATTAAAATTGTTTTATTACTAAATTAGGTCATTCAATTAATATCAACTTATTTTAAAGCGCTTAATTATCTAAGTCTTAGAACATTCTTTTTCATTCAAAAGATTTATGATAATTGAAGCCTTTTAGTTATTAATTTCGGTTTACTTACCAGGTGAATTATTTAATGAAGTATTTATTTGGCTTGAAATTAATTTTCTATTACCGTTTTAACTCATAAAACATATAGTAGTTCTCTCAGTATTATTGATAAATACATTTTTTGCTAAAAATAATTGGGCCTCTTTATATACTTCTTCCTGGTCATTTCCCATAAATTGTTAAATCTTTTAACTAAATGTGGCAAGCAAGTGCTTTAGTAAAGCATTCTTTATTTTCATCTTAGAAATTAGTTTGTTCATAATTAGACCTATTTATAAAAGACTTTGCTTCATTTCTAGAATCGAATACAATAAACTTCGGACAGTCTTAGCTTATTTTTAGTAACACTTAATTTTCAAGTTCTTATATAGCTCTATTAGAGACTTCAATTGTTTTAATACGACAAATTTCTTCACAAGGTCGTTTAATTAATTGTGTTGTTTCATAAATTAGACTTTCGTCAAGTTCAAAATTATCATTTTCTCTAAATGAATTTATTTCTGAACCTTTTAATTCTTCTTCAGATGAAGAACCAAAATCATTATTGTAATATTCTCTAATGTCTTTTTATTTAAGAATCTTCCTCATAAATTTATTTCAATTGTTATTAATAAGTTATTTAAGTCTTTAGTAAATTTATTCTCTTATAAAGAATTTATTCTCTTCTAGAGTGATTTAATTTTTTTACTATAAATGAGTTTTAATTAAAGTAATTATAAAATTATTTAAATTAAGGTTATTCACTAAATTACTCTTAGCAATAGCAAATACTGATATTGAATTCACAAATGGAAAGCAATTTATAACAAGTTAATATTCACTAAATAAAAGAAAAAATAGGAAGTAAAAAAGAGTTATATGATTTTTAACTCAGGAATGCACAGCTTATTTGCCAAAATTAAATTGCACAAATGTATACATCTTCAGGGATATCATTGATGGAAAGAAAGAAGCAAGACTATTTAAGTTTACAATTTTAGTACTTAAAACGGAACAATGTTGTGCTTTCAGCAGTTCCTCAGATTGAAGGATTAACTTCAGACGATTTTTTCATTCACAGAAGGCAGACCTGAACTACTTAAATATTTGCCAAGTCAATGTGACTGGCTCCATCTCGATAAACGATGGATTTGTGACGTCTTATTATCTCTTGATTAGGATGGGGTGCTTCAAATGATTTAAGATGCTAAATTAAAACGAAGAGAAAGACTTGACTAGTCATAGAACATGATAGTTCATATGAAACCTGAGTTTGCAAATGCCCTCTAAAATAGTCTAAATTTTTGTGGTAAGTACAAGTTTTAATAAATTTTTTATTAGTGTAAAAGGGGAGGTCTGCCTATCTCATGAAACAAAGTGCCAAAATAAAATCAAGGCATTAACCAGGTGAAGAAATGAAGGGTAATGATGCACAAGAATTGCCTTCGAAGAGAAAATACTTAGATGAAAATAAAAGAATTAAGGACGAAGTCAATTAAATGAAAGGCGAAATAGGGGACTTGATAAACTAAAAAAATTTGGTCATGCAACTTCATGACTAAGGAATCATAGATGGTGAAGGCAAACCTTAAAACATAGAAGGTTCACAGCAGAACAATAATTTTATGATATGATTAATTAACTTAACTTAATTTGGTCCACAATTTTTAGCATTAACACTAAAACTCTAACAAACTCTAGTATAAAATTGCAGCTTTTATTTCATTAATATAATTAAATTTATGAATACTTGAGAAATAGCATGCTTTCTCTAATAAGCATAATTAATAAGCATAAATTGAAATTTATAAGGCAATTAGTGTAGTCTTTATTGATAAAATAATATTTTCACAATATTATACATTTAAAAATTATCATCTTGTGACTCAATAAAAAGAGGAGTAGGTTTTAATTTATTTTCGACAAAAATTTTAAACAGTTTATTATGCACCTCTTATATCTTGTTGACATGGTCAAACACTAATTAAATTGAAGAAGGCTGGTTTTTATAGAAGTTATTTTTTAACAAGAAATAGTCTAATTTTAATGTCTTTATCAGAGTTTATAATGAAATTGTTTAAATTAATAGGATTATTAATAATAAGTTTTATAATATTAGAGTTTGTTATAGTTTGTTATACTTTGTTATAGTTGTTATAGTTTGTTAGACTTTTTTATATTTTTAATAGATTATTTTTAGTAACTAATTTAATAATAGAAGTTTAAGTAATAACACCAAAAGCCATTTATGGATAGAATGAAGAAGATTCTAGATTGTAAAAGTACAAACTCAAGAATAGACTACTAATAATAACTATCTCTAAAATTAGAAACCACAAATAGTATTTAAGCAAGTCAGGATATAAACAAATATAAATTAAGAATGAGTAAAAAATTAAGCACAAAAAAAACTTAAAAAGCCCAAACCCCTTAAACTAAAATTTCTGATAGGAACTTTCAGACTACACTGCTGAATTTTTTGATGATGATTAACTTAAGGAGCTAAAACAAGAGGAATAGAGGACCAAGATTATGAAGTATTTAAAATAGTAAGGCATATTAGGAAAAAAAACTTATAAGGATGTGAAAGTTTAATTACAAAATTTTTTTTACAAGGATGAATTACAGCATCATCGGAACTGGCTCATAACAACATTAAATTCCAGAAAAAGTGAAAGTAAATGATCGACTCCTGTAAAATAAGTTGTTAAAAAATAACAATAAAATTAATAAGATGAAAAAGTCAGTTAAATAAATAAACTTAAGCCCATTAGCATAAGCAGTGATTAAGGAAGTATTAATTCATAAGAACTACCACAAAGTGAATAATAAATTCACTCTGGCCTACATTCATAAAACTCAAAGTAGCTTAAAACTGACACCGAAGAATTTAAAACGAAGTCAGATACAACTTTTCCTGAGTTAAATTAATTAGAGGAAATCGTAAACTACTAATTTCAAGGATTAACTTAATAAGCTTTGAATGACATCAGAGAAAAACTGATAGCTCAAATGCCAGAAATACTATAAGAATAATTAATGAAAACTTGACTAAAAACTCAAACTTAACAATGAATAAATAGCAAACCTACAAAATAAATGCGATGGGATTGACAATGAAATGATAGAGCAGCTAATTTAAGATGGAAAAGATGAAATTCAAAACGCCTTTTAGGTACTTGTTAAGGATATAAAAGATTTATCTCCAACAATAGGAATTACAACATAAGAATTTAGCAAATTAGGTTAAAAGGCTTACATAGCTTTATCAAAACCTAAAACAACTTATTGATGAAAATTAAAACTAATTCAACCTCACCAGAGAATAGTAGAAGTTATTTGAAAATCAAATTTCTTCACAATTAAAAGAAAACGAAGAAAAATAAAAAGGTCAGCAAACAAATTCCAAAATCATTTTGGATTAAGTAAATACAATATGGAATGACCTTTAAAAGTAGTTTAATAGCAATTTCGAAATTTTAAGTAACAATTTTAAACAACTAAATAGTAGAGTAACTTGTATTGAAAAAGCTGACTTAAAAAAGAATATGCGATAAATAAATAATTTAAGCAATTAAAATGAAATTTCATAATAGCAAATTCAAACTGCAGCTCAGTAAAGTTTGAATAACATCTAACAACTGACAGAATCAGATATATAAGAAACTATATAAAGATTCAACTCATAAAACAACTCAGTGAAAATTGTTTTATTCGATGGGAAGTAATTTATTTATGACAATATAGGGAAGAAATTTATTTCAATTTAAGAAAATAACTAAATATGATTTCTACTTTAAAGGTATAACTTATTTACTCACTTATTTTAATTTACGTAATGATTTTCATGAGCCTTCAACTCTAACATACTATGGGGTTTTGGGGTTTTGGGGTTTAGATTGTGTTTTATTGCAGGGGTTTAATTTTCTTCAAATTTACTTTATATTTTTATCCTTTTAGTAATATTAACAGTGATTTGTAGATTATTATATAATTTTAAATTGACTTTTAATAAGAATGCTAATATTTAAGAAATTATAAAGCATCTAAATCAAATTTTATTATTCTTTTCTTTGATAATACAAAAAATTTTGATCCATTTGAGACAAATATTGCCAAAGCCTTTTAAGATGTAAACAACTTTATATCTATTACATTAATTTAAAAAGATATTTAGTTATTTTTAGAAGAATATTATAATAAATGAATTTCTTAAAAAATTACTTAGAATAATATTAGTGCTTTAGGAAAATAATAAATTATTTAGCTATTACACCTCATGAAGAGGCTTAAATGTTTTAAGCGTATCGCATTCTAGAAGCATGTTTTTATATTGATGGATACCGATGCTTTATCTGAATGTTTTAATTAGTAATTGAAATTAGAATTCAAAAGGATTTCACGAAAGATTAATGAAATGATTTAAGTAATTAAAATTAAGAGAATAAATTCAAAATACTCTAAAATATTATAGAATAATGATTCTTAAAATAATAATTAGAATTAATTTAAATGGAGTAAAATCTGTTAGGTTATGAACTTTCAAAATAAATTAATGATAAAATTCAATTTCAATAGTAAATAAAATCTTTATTATTAAACTAGTTTTCAATGAAAATCTTTTCCACTATTTTTAGTAAATTAAATAATAAATGAAATTAGGATATCAAAGATTTAATTTAAAAATAAGGAATAAAGATAGTTTACTGATTTTGAATGAAAATATCATTTTACTATCATATTTTATATTTTTGTTGTATTCAAGGGTAAGTAGATGATTAAAGAAATGAGTAGGCATTTTGCATTTCATAAAAATCATGTCAACTAAACTTGGCTCTAACAATGATTTTAAAATATAATATAGGTTTCATACATTATGATCTGATTTTTATTTTATATATTCTGAACGCCGTACAACCTTTTGAATAATTGTCTGGACAGACAACCTTTTAAAAGTATGTCTGGGGTAAGAGTTTTTAAGTGATAATTGTAAAATTTAATCTTTAACTTTCTAAGAATGTATGTACTTACAATTATTGTTTTATATATATCTATATAATTTTCTCATGCATACTGTTAGCTCCTTTTAGATTTAGAAATAATATATATTAAGTACATGTTTGGATTTATAAAATAATATTGATTGACCCTTTGTATTTAATAGGGTTACATAGATCGTGTTGGAAATGACAAAAATCTTATTGGATTCATGAAATATAGATAACACTCGAGGCAATTATTTCAAAGATAGTCAGGACAGACAATCTTTGAAATGTTTGTTTGTCCACTTTTTATTAACAAATACTGCTATCTAAAAGATGAATAATATTCAGCAAAATTTAATATAAAAGATAGAAAAAATGGATAAAATATTATCTATTGAGCTTGTGATGCTCTGTATAATAAAAACTCTATTTTACCTGATTTTTATGAATTAAGTGCATAATAATGATATCATGCATAGTATTTATAAGTTATTGATAAGCATAGATAATTTGAGTCTATGAATATAGAGATATATTTTCTATAATGAATAGGAATAATTCATTTCAACAGAGCTTTAAGAATGCCGGTTAAAATGCTTTACAGTGTTATCGGACATATATATTATCCAGAGAAAGAGAGAGAGAGGTCTAGAGAGATTGAGATTCCTAGTGAGAAAAAATTTATAAAATGAAAGATTTAAAACTATTAAGATAAAAAGATACTATTTTGAATTTATTATATTCATCCAAAGAAGTATCTATCTATAAAGATAAAGAAAGTATAAATTAATAATAATTAGTATAATTAATCGTTTCAATTTTCTTGTTAATTATCTCCTTGATTCATATATTTGAATAGAACTTAGATTTATCTATATACTTTTAGTATAAT
Organism: Oxytricha trifallax; assembly: GCA_000711775.1. Lineage (NCBI taxonomy): Eukaryota > Ciliophora > Spirotrichea > Sporadotrichida > Oxytrichidae > Oxytricha > Oxytricha trifallax. The sequence goes on from ARYC01018174.1 coordinate 77,009, forward strand.
ATTTTTAGAGATTTAAATGTTTTGTTATCTTGTAATAATTTGGAGCATTTTCTACTTTCAAGCGTTATATTATCATTCTGCTGCAAACTATCAAATTTACTTTTAATCTATTAATTTTCAGTATCAACCCTAAAGAATCATTAACAATAACTGAAGCAGAAATACTTACTCGGAATGATATGGGATTTGCTATTCTTTAGGTGAATCAAAACCCCAAAACCTCTTAATGAGGTTTATAAGTGCTTTGAGTTGTAGGGTATAGATGGGCTTTTATTAGGATTAGTAGAGAAAACGAAGGTTTTATATGAGTTTAATATCTATTTCTAGAATATTAATAGTCTTAAATCAAACGAATTTTATCTGCTTGTCTTTATTATTGATAAAATACAAAACAATATGAAATATGAAAAGTTAAAAATACAAAAAACAGACACAAATTTATAAATGTAAATAATTTTAATTTTAATTACAAAAAATGTCTAAGTATAAAGACATTATTACAGCTTTGTTTATAAAATTCTAACTGACCATAATTTTTATTATGTTTGATTTATATATATTTAGAATTTTTAAAATAATTCTATTTAAGCGAAGCAGGCTTTGATATTTATGAATGACTTATATTTGTAATAGCTTATGATTATTAGAGTCTCATCTGTTGTAATGGTTTCATCTAAATACAAGCTTTAAGAATTATTTATGCCCTAATTTTCTTAAATTTAATTGATATTTTCTGTTGACTTAGTGCTTTGTTGTCTTTACTTATAATCTAATAACAAATTGTGTGATTAATAACAAGAAAAATAGTTAAAAAAATGAGGAAATATATTTTAGATAACTTACTAATGGAGTAGTGCGCTGAAATCTCTCTAATCCATTTTTATTTATAGATTTTTAATTTTATTTAGTTTTAATTTAAGTTAATCACAATTTTTAATTTCAAAAAATTCACATATAATATACCTCATGAATCTTGCTGTCTTCAGTGAATCTAGCAAGTCATCTATGATTTTTCTAGGATAGGCTGGTGCTCTTGTTATTATCTTCTCTACTATCTTTCTTATTCCTTAGCAAACTTCATTCTGCTTTAAATGCTTCTCTGCTATGCTTATTGATTACCTTTCATGCTTAGTGCCTAAGAAAGCCATACTTTCCATATCGCATTCTAATATTATTGCTGCTACTGCCCACACATCCCATTAAACAGAACCATTCGTCCATTTCTCTCTTGTTGGAAAGTATCTTGGGGTGCCAAGCACATTTGCTAATGTTACTATCTCTTGCCTAATAGCTCTATTGAAATCTTTGACTACTATTTCTCAAGGACAGAGGTTTAGAATAACAATTTCTGGCTTCAAATATCTGTGAACATATCCTAGTTCATGAAGATCTTTCACACCCTTCGTCATCTCAAAGATTATATCGTTGAGATCATCGGGGTATCTGTTCTGATACAGATAATCTCTAAGAGTCATTTCAATTGTTTTATGTCTTAAAGCTATGAAACCATAACCTAGAATAAGTCCATCCAACTTAATCAAATTCTTGCAATTCCTTTTCTAAGCCTCTTTAAGTATGATATACTCGTTCGCAAATTAATTCTGATACTGCTCATTCTTTATAAGATAGCTGAAAGGATAGATCTTGTATGCATATTCATCTACCTCCTTAAGTTTAGCTTTGTTAGGGACGTCTATGTTTAAATAATTTTCAATGCAGCTGCTAATGTCAATTGCATTTAGAGCAGGTATATACATAGCTCTCTCTTGTAAAACACACTAAAACTGCTCTATTAGCAAGCTGGTTCATCGTTTCGTATCGTTTTTATCTCTTGAGCTTCTCCTATTGCTCTCTTTGAGATTCAAGTGTATTTTATTTTCTCTTGGCAGGCTCAAGTTTTTAAGTCTCTTAGTCTTAAATCAAGAACTCACTAAGGTGATATTTTTGCATGTGCTTCTTGACTTTAGCTGATAGGGAAAAGACTTATCACAAGTCGTGCACTAATACCTGCCATCGACCTTATCATGCTTTAATTACACCTTACTCTTACCAGAGTGCACCTTTTTCATATGTCTCTTTAAGCTTTAATAGATAGAGAATAAATTTTAGCAGTCTTAGCATTCAAAGGTTTTTATCTTTTCAACCTGTATCTTTTCCTTTTTATCCTCAACATCTTTTATTGATGTTTAAACTCCCATCTCAGCTTTCTGCTTCTTGATTTAAACTTATATGATAAAAACCAAGGCTTCAAATTAGATTGCTCTTAGCTCTACCTCCCTCTCAATCTAGATAACATCTGGTTTCTTAGTTGATCCAAAGTTGAGCTACGATTAACCTGTTTTAAGAGAAGTCGCCTAGCTGTTTAAGTTGACCGCCATATTTAAATTAAAATTAAAATTTCTATTATAAAGCTCTTAAAATCTCTCGAGCTATAGCTGTACTATGTAAGTATTGCCATAGCATTAATGATGGTTTGATATCAGCTCTAAGACGTCATATTTATACTCAATTTATAACTATAACTTTTCTAATTTTACTCTTAATAATTTTGATTTTGGTACCAACTCAGATAAAAATGAGGTTGGTAATGGTAACAATTATGTTTTGAACCAGATTGGAACTTTTCCATTAAAACCTCACTGGATTAAAACCAGGTACCAATTAAGTTTGGGTAATATTAAATTGGTACCAATTAAAAGTAAACGGATTTAGTATCAGTACTAATTAAAATTAAACAAGTTTAGAACTAATTTAATGGAAATAAATTGATAAAAATGGAGCTCCATCTCTGTAGTTTGTTACAGCTTCTGCAAACTTTCGCCACGTATCTTTACAGGGCTGACCTCCTATAAGATGCCCATATTTAATTGTAAGATTTTAAACAATAGGATCCAGAAGTCTATAAATTAAAACTTTAAATTTATTAAAAGGAATAGGAACAAAGATGGAATCAATGAGTGCTAAAATGAGGGATGAGGCTCAAGAAATGATATCAAGATTCAGGAGCAAGGAAGACCTCTATCGATACCTTACTTAGCATGGTAAAATAAATTGATGCTAATAAACATAATATGTAGTTGGTTTATTCCTTCCAACGATTAAAGGTAACAAAATATCATTCCTTAAAGCTATACTCTGTGATGAGAAGAAAGCTTTTATAAATTAAGACATTAAGTTGATAGAAATACCAAACTACCCAGAGATATTTGTCACTAATCTCTACGAGGATGCTATGAAAGATGAAGAGTTGCTAATTTACCTTCCTACCATGAAGCAACTCTCTAACAAATTTCCAGAAAGGAGTTTCTTTTTTGGTGTTCTTGGTACTTTGAGAGAAAGTTATCTCAGAGAATTATAGAAGAAGCTCTTAAGAAGCGCTACTCCATTTCTCCAGAGGATTCAAAGAAGCAAGGAATATTAATAAGCGAGACCTGGCTTGCAGAGGTTAAGAAGGATCTTTATCTCTCTTGTAAGCTTTGATTTATAACTTTGTAGGGAAACCTGGAACTGGTATATTTCTAATGAAAGAGAAGGCAAAGGTTCATAGAGAGAGAAAATCTTAAACCATTCATTAAGTGACCAAAAGATTTTATAATGAGGTTTCAAAGCCCGATGAAATTAATAAAGATGCTGGCGCTGGAACAAAGAGAAAAAGTATGGGCCCTAGTTAAGCAGCCGAGGATGAAAAGAATGAGAAGCCTAATTATTTTAAGGGTACGTTTGATATGAGAAATAATTCATTCATTTAAGTCTAAAACTTATTAATAAACTTTCATTCTTCCTTTCCTTGCACATATCGTTGTCTTGTCTATACTCACTCTCTTGCAGCTATTTTAAATCAAGTCAACTGTATCGATAGGTAAGTCTTTCATAAGGTGATACAGCAAGAGTTTCTTGTAGTGAGTCTTGATTTAACTCCAGTAAAATTATATTCCATTAAATTGTGGACCGGAAAGAACAATATAAACAGGAGTTATCTTTTACTCTTCATACCCTTTCTTAGACTCCTTAGTCTTATGTACTCAGAGATTATCAACAAACAAGATGATTTCTTGATTGTTGCACTTATCTCTTAGCTTATGTAAGAAATGTATATACTACGAGGGTAATAACTTAAGTTTCTAAGCCTGAATATTCACTAATACCTGGTAAAATTGCATGAGTGGCGACTTTTACTTTCTAGTCATAGACTTCTATGTTAACATACTTCTTGTACCAAGACTTATTAATAAAGATGTTGAACGAAAACACTGCTTCATCAGCGTGTATGAACTTTATGTTTTTATCAATAGCCCTCTGCATTTAATCATAAATATGATAGGTGGGGGTTGCTGGGTTCACCGCATTAGGGAACAGTCGGTGGGGTTCAATCTGTCAGTTCCTAAACTCCTCGAGTTGACTACACGTTAAGGATTTCCCTGCAATTGATGAGCTACCTGGCGTGAGTTCAGTTTCCTAGGTAGTAGGGAGTAGGATGAAGGTAGTGCTCAGCCTTCAACAGTGAGAAGAAGAAAGCCAGGGAAGTCAACGATAAGGTATTTTTTCCCACACCAAGTTTGGTTATGAGGCTACCACAGCGAAAGGACAGAGACTACATTCTCAGAAGCAGTGGGACTTGGTAAGAGTTTTCACCACTCCCTTTTTAATTGTTTAAAGGAAGCAGAGCTCTGCGAGCACTGCGGGAAGTACTCTCACGCTGATGATGCAGAAATGCACCCAGCACTAGGGCTCTTACTTCGGATGCATCTCGGTTTGGAGTGATGCGGAATGAGGAGCATGGCAATTTTTCGAAGTTTTTGGTCATCACAACGTAATACGTCACGGATTGACAAGTCGACACACTCAGATACGTCTACGTCACGACTAAGATTGATAGTTTGATTATAGTATTAAACAGTGATATGTTAAATTTAATTTGAGATTACTCATTTACTACTACTACTACAATTTATTGATATGTTATTGGATTACTCTAACTAATTTAAGACTAATTTTTGTTATTTATAAATTATTTAATTTATCAAAAGTAATTAAAATTTGCAACTTCCTATCTGCTTCTTTTTTAAATTAAAGGGAATATCTTATTCAATATTAATGTGACAAATATATGCGAAAATGTGATTATATAACTACAATACCTCTTATTTTATAGTCTATGATATATGAGGTAGGAATTATAATTTACTTTAAATTCATTGAGGGATATGACTATTTTAGCCATGTAATGTTTGAATATATGTAATGTTGTTATTATCATTTGATATTTAAATATACAAATTAATTTCAAGATTATAAAATGATATATTGATATTTAAGCACATACTTATTATTGTCTGTTGGATTGCCATTTTTTGTTTATTTATCGTAATGTTTATAAATTATTTCAGATTTAATTACCTTGCCCTTGTGCCAAACTCCTTCGCATTTCTAGCCATTAGGCCATATAAACACACCTTTTCCATGTTTCTTATCTTCCTTATACTATCCCTAATAAACTCGACCGTCTGGCCATTTAAATGTTCCCTCGGCATGCATTTTGCTATGATAATTTAATAAAAAGCATGTTTTATATTAATAATCTTAAATCATTTGATTTATGATTCCAAGAACCATCATATTAGGCACCATCAGCCCAAATAAACTTACCTTTCCCATTATTGCTACCTTCTTTGTATTAACCTTCGAATCTACCACCGTCAGGCCATGATTCGCATCCAATCCCTTCTTTAAAAATATTGAATTTATTAACTCATATAGAGAATTACTATAATCTAAAATTATTTTTAATTTTAGATTATCTTGCTTGTCTTATAACCATTCCCCTCATAAACAGAGCCATCTTAATAAAAATATCTCCCAAAACCATACGCTTTATCTTATTTTCAATTTCCTTCTCCTTCAAAAATTTGATATTTTTCTTCGATTTATAAAAAATGCAAGTTTAATTAAATTTAAATAGATAGTCTCTGAGCATAAACCTGCCAAAGCCATTAGCTTAATTTTTAAGCCAAAACCCTTCACATTTAGAACCATCTGGCCACAGCTATATTCCATAACCTGATTTGAGTTAACGGGTAGTATGGTATAATCATGTATAAATTGTACCATTTTATAATAGAAAATTTTTCACAAATTCTAATTTGGTGTTTAAACACTGATGAAAATGATTATAACCTAAAAAGTAAAAGGGAAATACAATCACTATTTTATACCCTAAAATTCTAAATTCCTAGTATTCTTTAATTTCTTTGGCACATAACTTTAGCAGATTTACTCTTTGAATTTGTCTCTTAGTTATTGCAAAAATTGTTCTACTGTTTACTTAGTGTCAGCTGTTTTTAATCTTGATATAGTCTAAGTATTATTATATTATTTTTACTTAAATTATGTCAAAATCTGTTTCAACTAATTTATAATTTAACTTATTTAATAAACATTTAAAGATATAATATTCAAATTTAAAAAAAATACTTTTTATATCAAATAATTGGCGTTTGTCTATCCAAGAGTGAATATAATATCGCCCAATTTCATATAAGTTTTCCTGACTTTTTTATTCTTGCTTGTAGTACTTGAATTGAATCCTATAAGTTTTTTTAATTCTTAATTTTAGGTTCTAAATCCAAGCATAATGAATATTTTGAATAACTTATATGTTTTAAGTGTTCTATATCGTCTGAAAGTAGTTTGAATAATTATAGCTGCATTTATTTTTGGATCTTTTGATATGAATTTCTTTGTTAACTTTTAGTTAATGGGTTATTTATTCACAATTCAACTATTTCTCAAATAATTTAATTTATTGCTATTGCATGATAAAAGTATTTGAGTTAATTGCTATTATATCAATAATAATTAAAGAATCCACTATTATTCTTGATATTTCTTCTTAAATTGCTATTGTAGACATAGAATCACTTACACTCTCTAATCTTTATTAATGAAAATCATTAAACAATCCACGAGTAGAAGTAATTGCTTCTTAGCATGAGCCAACACAGCAGCATGACTAAGTATATAATTAAGATAAATCTATACAATTTAGTTGCTAGCATTATTATTGGATTTATTTTAAAAACTTAATCAATAAAATATTAATAATTTAATTAGATTTATCATTATTTTTAACAGTTTATCAATAATTGCCCATTACTTTGAAATTTTTAAAAATTAAAATAACTTATTCTTAATATAACTTTAATCCATGTAAATTGTAATTATAATATCTAATCTTTGTTATAATTGATTAAAAATTAATAAAGTTATTTTAAAACTAAAAAGTTACGGAATTCTCTTGGCTTAGCTAATCAACAGAGAAACTAACAATATTTAATTGCATTAAATTAATAAATTATTTTCTAAAGCAGTAAATAATAATAAAGTTCTATCATTATATAATATTTAAAAATATTTATAATGTAGTTCAAATATTTTGGTTTTCTTGAATGAGCATGAGCATTTATTTCATTTATGATTAAACAGCGGTAAGCATTGTTTATCATCATTTAAAATAAAACATAATATTTTATTCTTTTTTCATTTCTTGACTTATTTCAGTTCTATGTAGTATTTAATGACGATTTAATGAAGCTTTTTCCAAATGAATGGTACGAAGAAAGAAAGTAACTTGCGCAATCAGATGAATTTAAAAATGAAATTGAATAGTTTTATATTATAGTGATTATAATAACATATTTTCTTAGGATTTTGTACTTTAAAGTTCATAAATTTTGTCACTATTTTAGAAGATGAATTGTAAATTACAGTTTTTTAATACTAAATTGAGCATTTTGTTTTTTATTTAACTTCTAGAATATTTAAATTTAAATAATTATAATGAACTAAAATCTTAAAATAAAGCTGATTATTAATTCGATAAACCACTATCACTAAAGTTTATTGATTTAACCCAAAACCCTAAATAATACAGCTTTCTTAAGAATGATGATCTCAGAAATTTCATAGAAAAATCACATTCCTTGTTAGAGTCAATGCTAACTGATAAATATTAGCAATAAGAAGAAAGTAAAAAAACAAGAAATAAAAAGGATTATGAAGCTAGTATAATGGCAGAGTTTCTATTTGGATTTATAATTGATTAAAAAAGTTCCATTAGCGTTTAAGATTAATCAAATTTACTTAACAAAAATGAAAATTAGTAGGATAAGATTGTCTAATAAGACTAATAAGCATTTTCAGTAAAAAACGATAAAATTTAGAATGATATATTAAATTTAAGTAATTTATCAAATTCCACTATTTACGATGTTGGATGTGGCAAAGGTTATTTAATCATTATTAATATTCCCAAGTTTAAAAATCAATTAATTTTCTTTATTTATTTTCTAAAATATGTTAAAGAAACTGCGAGAGCTTCTAGCTAAAGAATAATAAAACAAAGTAAGTAAAAATAATCTTTACATTTCGCATATATTGCAATCAAAATATTGCTTCTTACATTAATCATAAATAGCATATATTAATTCAATATGATTTTAGATATAAACTAATTTACAAAAATATTTTTAATGCCTGTTATTATTTTTGCTTTTATAATTTTTCTAATTTTCTTATTTTTACCAATATTGAAAATTGTCAAAGCAAAAAGACTCACTTTGTTTTGATTGATGGAGCAGAAAACAATGTGAAAAGAGTTGATAATTCATTTTAAAAGTCTAAATTTAATCAGGATTTGATTAGTTATCATTGTGTTCATAAGTGGATAACTATTGAGAACTATAAGAATCAAGTTCAATTTTTAAATAAGAATAAAATTATAACTGGAAATAAAAATTATTATGATAAAATATGAATTAAAATAATAAATGATTTTATTTTTCAGTATAAATTTAGTTTAATTAATATTTATAATAACTGAATTTCATTAATGCGGAAATTTGTCAAGTTTATCAATAAATGAATTTGTTAATAATCCAAATGTAAGTCAGTTGGCAATAATAAGTTGTTGTTATATTAATAATAATAATAAGGGATCACAATGAGATCTCGGGGGATCGGATCTTAAAATATGAAAAATGTAAGGGACAATCTCTTTTTATTATAGCGAATCTTTGTCATTCAGACTATAAGGTCACTTTCAGCGTTTACACATCACAAACAATTAGCTTAGCTCAGTCTATTCAGTCGTAGTTCTGCTTCTATCACCCCTTACGGTTTAGAGTGTCACTTTCTCTTCATTTGGTTATTTTATCTCCTCAGATTTTTTCGGCTTTAAAGTTAAACGCTGGCATCAACAATCATTATGTTTAGTTGATACTTATATGAGTGGTCAACCTGCTTATCAGAAATTGATTGTTAGCTCAGATTCTGGTGTGATTTAATGATTCACATAAGTCCATATTCTGAGGATTTTCCTATTTAATAGTGAGATTAATGGAATCTTAGTTAACTGAGATGGGTTCCTATTAGTATATATTAATAACCCCTACAAAAAGGATCTCTAATAAACGGCAGTTTGACGGTCCAGGTGTTTTTATAGAGATTAACTTGTTATGATTATCTTTCTTGATCCTCTACAGTGTCGATTAATCTTTTGTGCTACTTACTTAATATTAATTTTACATGTTTCCATCTTCCAAACCTTTTTTAGGTACTTTATCAAGTTTTTCTAGACAAAAGGGTTAGATGATTTTATAGATTCTTGTACATACTAATGCTTTATTTTTTTGAGCATCAGATAGATTGGTTATTCAGTAAGAATTTAAGTGTAAATTAAGAGCCTCCTTAATAAGGTGTGATCCCCTTCCACATACCTTTTTAGCTTCTTCAGCGACTTCGCGCATTTTAAAGATGATTATAGCTAGGAATTCTACTAACTCTTTAAGTAAATAATAATAATTATAATTGTCTTAATGAAAGAATTTGCTAAAATTCGTTAGCAAATAATTTACATTTTAATTCTTACATAAAAGAGAATTAAATCCTTAATTCTCCAGGGAGATTCCTGGACGATATAATGTTTATATTGTACTTTCAATATAACAAATATAAATCATAATTTAAACATTAAATTTAAATAGCACGATTAATTTGTCGATTGCAATTACTAATTTGGCGAGTTGTTCATGTCCGTTGATTCTTGGACTAATTCTACATACTAAATGATGCATTTAAACAAATTTTTTAATATTCGGGTAATTATAGAAATAAAATAAACCTATGTATAGTAAGGTGCTTTATAGTAAATTTAAATTTTATAATAAATAATTTATTAATTAATACTTACCTGGGAATGCGAGCAGAGCGAGCAACGAGGGGGGTCGGACTTGGCTGAAAAAAAATGAAGAAATAAAATTTTTTAGAATCACATATAGCTAACCCTTTCAGTCGATATCTAAAAACCTACATAAAAGATGTACAAAATTTTCAGAAGTTGGCAATAATGGATTTTGGAGAAAAAAAATTGGGAAAAAAAAAAGATAGAAAAATTTCAAAAAAAAAAGAATATTCTGTCGACCATCTTAATGATAGGTCCCTATTTAGTATAAAAATCCCAGGTAAGTATTAATGATTACCTTCAGTTGAGATATTTAATATATTAGAGATCTCCAATTAAATTTTAATCTCTTTTAATTAATTTCTCTAATTCACTAATTCACAAATAATTTATTATTTTTCACAAAAAAATAAAATCTACTGTGAATATCAATTCATTCCTTTGAAACAATTAAAATGCATCATTACAATGTATGTAAACTCTATCGCATTTTGATAAAACTAATTGTCATTTTTAAAGCAGTTAATGTGTAATTAGTGCATATTTATATTTTAAAAATCAATAATTAATTGTTAAGTACAAATATAACAAATAAAATATGCAATAATTATAACAAATTAACTGATTTAAAAATGACATTTAGTTTTGTCATAATGCGATGAAGTTTACACGCATTGTAATGATGTATTTTTATTGTTTAGAGCAATTAATTACAAATTATTATATTTTATCTTATTTAATCAAAGCTTCATAGACATTTTTATTTATTTTATTTACAGGAAGGCTTTGGTTTATTAAAAATAATTAATAAGAATATATAAAGATTAAGAAGATGATGATTAAGAAATTATAAGATATAGGTGGTTATATCTTATAATTTCTGGGTATTTTGTGGGGTTTTGCCACTTTATACATAGGAGTTGTTAAAAAGTCACAGTAGTTTTACTTATTTGTGAAAACTTTTTTTTATTTTTTTAATAAAATTTAATTACTATAAGCAATATTATTGTACATCAGTTTATTTTATAACTATATTGTAGAAATACAATTGATTTGGAAAAAGTAAATGAAATTTTATTCGTAGTGATCCTAATTAGTGGCAGTTAACTTTTTAATATTAAAATGATTATAATATCAGATTACGCTTTTAATAGTATCTTTATTGATCAGTAATTAATTATAAAGAAATTTTACAAATTGTTCATTGTACAGATTTATAAGTAAAGTTTTTTTAATTATTAAGGCGTAACAATTAAAATTGTACATTGTACATTGTACAGTTTAAGAGATATAGTTTTTTAAATGGTACAAATCTGTAAATAGATAATTAGTTTGAAGATTATTAATATTTAAAATGAATGAAATAATTATTCAAATGAGTGGAGACTAATGGCTTAAAAAGGAAACTCATTTCTTAAGGATTAATATATACAAAGATGGAAACGAAGAAGCAGATTCATTCTACACCTAAGACCGAATCAAATGAAAGACACATCTTCGTATTCAAAATCAAGACTGATGAAGCAAAACAAATGCACACGCAGATCGAGGAAGCAATATCAGCAAAGTCTCCTAGATTCAGTCACGCCCTCATCTTTCACAGTACCAATGATGATAACTCGTTATAGCAATACCTTTCAATTCACGTGAAGTAAAATGGTCTTGGACTTACCACCAAGAACTACTTTAGCAAGCCTGACTATCTTGGATACTAAGCATTAAAAAGTCTACCATTCTCTTTTACACTATTGGGAAAGTAAAGCTTAGGAAATTATACGAAAGCAATGGAGATTTTATGCTAAGCTGTGGGGATATGTAGAATTTCCAAGAATTTGTGGCATTCGCGAAAGTACAGGCTAAAAATCAGGAAATCAAAAGATCATCTTCAAGGAGCTCGTCCTAATCACAACGCAGGATTTCAGATTAATATAAAGAGCTAGTGAGGTCTTAATAGGTTAGCACTGTGGAGGATATGTACAGGATGTATCAGGATGATAGTGAGATCTGCGATCAAATCGTGAAGAATCACAAACTACTTATCACTTACCAGGGATACGAATAGAAAATACAATCTAAGCCAGAGCCGCAGCAAACGAAGTTCCAATCACTCTGTAGTTTCCTTCAGCGCCATGATACCTAGTCACAAAAATTGATCAGACTTGACAAAAGCATGCTTTAAAAGATGCTGTACTTCGATGTCGTAGACAAGCTCTACAGAGTGATCTTTAGAAAATGCCCTGAAAAAGTGAACGTTATCTGGTTGTTTGGTGAGCCTAACACAGGAAAGACTACTCTAGCTAAACATATCAGAAAGATCTTTATCACCGAAGATTTCAGAATACTCAATAGATCTTTCTGCATGGACTCCAACACCCCTCAGCAGTAACCATAGCTTGTAATCATGGACGAGATAAAGAGGGACTTATTCTACGATGGTGACAAAATTGATGATCTTAAAAGATTCTTTGAAGGCGAAGGCTATCCAGTAAACCTAAAATACAAGACCCCTGTAATGAGATTCTAGAAGTGCCAGATACTTGCAATTTCGAACTAGTTGCCTTTCAACCAGATGAGCCATTTAGATAAGAAATCATTTGACACGAGAATGTTGACAGCTGAATTCACAGAGACGATGATGAGAGAAGACGAGAAGTTCCCCTTCAGTGAGGTTGAGCTTGCATTGTACTTTAAACAGAGACTAATAGAAGACGGAGACTCAGAACTGATGGTGGATGATGAAACAGTGATAGAGAACACGGAAGTGAATGAGAATGAAGCCGAGAATAAATAGACCTAGTGAGCAAGACATTGAAATTCTAAAACGAAAGTACATATTATTCTCTCCATCAATGTAATTTTATTAATAATCTTCCCAAACTAATTATCTATTTACAGATTTGTACAATTCCATTTAAAAAACTATATCTCTTAAACTGTACAATGTACAATGTACAATTTTAATTGTTACGCCTTAATATTAAAAAAAACTTTACTTATAAATCTGTACAATGAACAATTTGTACAATTTCTTTATAATTAATTACTGATCAATAAAGAAACTATTAAAAGCGTAATCTGATATTATAATCATTTTAATATTAAAAAGTTAACTGCCACTAATTAGGATCACTACGAATAAAATTTCATTTACTTTTTCCAAATCAATTGTATTTCTACAATAATTCCCCCAATATAAAAAATTGGCTAATTCTTTGCCTAACCAAGAAAGCTTTAGTAAAAGAGTAGTTCCTGAATTACTATTATCAAATTCTCAAGAATAGAGAGTTTTTGGATTCTCTATTTCAAGACATGTATGGCAAAAAACAAATCTACGTTTCGTATTATATTTTATCTGTGAGTTTAATAGAAAATTAATAGTGAAGCAAAAATAATTAATTTTGTTAATCTGAGGAGCTTATTTCTTGGGAGAACTACTCGTAACACAGCTACGATAAATTTGAAGTCATAGAAACTGTATTAAAATTTCTAGGAAACTACTAAGAAATTATTTAATCGGTCACTATACGAAGTTATCCTCCCTAATTGTATGATTGAAAAGGAAGATAAAGAAAACTCTATTGACTTGAAATCAGATATAAATTACTGCAGCAGAACCAGGAAGATAAGGGCCACTTAAAACTATCATAACTCTTTTAATAACTCATTCTTTTATTTAGCCTTCAAGCAATAATTAAATAATTCATTATTAAATATAGATATTAATTTCCACTAGTTGATAAATTATCTAATTAATATCAATAAACAAATTATATTAAATGCTTATTGCATATAAATATGTTAATTTTTTAAGTAATATTATAAGGTGATACTAAACATTAGAGAATATTTAAGATTCTGGAGATATTCAGTCACATTCACATATGTTTTCTTTATAAAGATAATAATTATTTATAGTTTCCTCAATCTTAAATAAAATAAATTATAAATATTAACGATAAACACCCATTTTGTTCCTTAAATATTTAGAAAATTCAATTATATTTCATAATTATAAACTAATAAACTTATACATAAAAAAATCTTCAGGGCTTTTGACTTCTCTTGTTCAAATAAACAATTTTTATAAAATTCCATTTTTTATGTAAATAATTCTATCTTATTCATAAATTTTAATAAATAGACCTTATTAATTTATAAAAATATCTTTAACTGAAACAAACATTTTTTCTAGCTAAATTTATTACTAATTCTTCAAAATATAAAAAATCTTTGTATAAAAAAAGGATTAAAAAATAAATTAATAATCAGAACATTTTTAATTATGCTTTATTTATAATAATATTCTCTTTCGCCTAAAAACAAATTAAAAATTAGTTCTTAATTTGTTTAATTTTTAAGATATTGTTTTACGATTCTGTTATAAAAACTGTTTATTTTTTTTATTTTTGAATTTTGATAAGAAAATATTATAAATTATAATAGCTCATTTTTAAAATTCAATCAAAAATCTGAACTTACATAATCAAGTAAAGAATAAAATGAATATAATTTTAAAAACTCTAAATCATGATTTTGGTTTTTACTTAGAGACTAATTATTTGATGATACAAAACTTACAAAATTAGAGTATTACACAACTAACTCAAGATGTATCCAATCCGGCAAATTAGAATTAACTAGGGAAGCGAAAAAGAGTTAATTAGTTTCAATTTTATTGGATAATTTATTTACTATTTAAAATCAATAATATTCATTATTTAGTTAAGAATGTATAAGATCTGGATTTCAAAGAATATGCCAAACTTATATAATTTGTTGAAATATCGATGAGGGTGGATTTCGAAAAAATGTAGAAGATTGATGAGGACAATCTCTAAGATTAATTTCATAATTTCTAGGTCTTTTACATCCTGAGAGCACTCCCATATTTTAATTATTAAAAATATTTTTTATCACTTTTCGCAAAATCGGCATTTTTATAAAAAGTCATTAGATATTTGATAGAATTAAAATTCCAAAAATGAGTTTAGATTTATAATATAGGAGGAATACAATCGATTTGGGAAAATTAAATTCATATTGTATTAATTAATTTTTAAAATCATGGCAGTTATGATTTCCATTGTGACTCATAATCCAAATAAAATCATAATACAAAATAGATCCAACAATTTTAGATGAATTTTGCTATTGAAAATATTCCTAAATCAACTCAAAAAGCAAAATATTTTGATTTTCAGCTAAATCCAAAAGGCAGAAAAGGGGGGTTTTTCTTGCTTGGGTGATGAAAAAAAATCATTCTAGCAATAATAACAACCGTCTCATTTTTAATGCTCTCTCAAAATATTATATGAAGTCATGGTTTGGAGATATTATCTATAAGCATAACTGAAAGTAATAAATAACTATTTTAATTTTAATTATTTTCCTAAAATCGAATGTATTCCAACAATGATAAATTACTCTTTCAATTGGTAGAATCATTGATAGTGTTCGATCTAGTGATATTTTTGCAAGAACATGGCTATGAAAATAGCAAAATCATTGAAATATTTGAGAAAGCAATTTTCACCAGAAATTATTTAATTTATGCAAGCAAAATTTGAGATTCTCTAAATTTATCATCCTAAATCGCATGAAATAACTCTTTTACTCAACAAAGTAAAAGTAACTTTTAAATCAACTTTATTATTCATTTAAGTCTAATCGTTTGATTTATAACTAGAGTATAATCTAATCATAAAGAATTGAATTAGAAGCATTATGCTGAAATAGAGCTATTCCTGAACAGTAGTGAAGCAAGAAGGAACCTTCAAAAAAATTACCAAAAAATTATAAGAAAGTAAAAATATTTTTCTTTAGAGTGATGATGAGTATTTATTATATTTAACTTTATATTATAATTTTTTCATATTTATATTATTATAATCAAAATTTTATAAGTAACTTAATTTCCACAAAAAAAGATCATCATAAATAATTGAGCTATTAGAAGAAGAAGAAGAAGAATAATAATAATAATTTACTCACATCTAGGGCTCAAGGCCCTATGAGTATATAATAAGTGTTAAGGATCAAGAACTTTTAGATGTGACTAAGTATTATTAATTATCAAACTGAAACTTTTATAACCATAAGATTGTGTTGGTGTCTGAGTCCTTTTTGTTTTTCTTGTAGTTGTCAACATGAAGATTTTTTCAAAATCGATTTCTGTTTTATCGGACTTTCAGATGTCCTCCAAGTCGTTTTCGTCAAATTTACTATGACTACTAGAATAGCTCATCCATTCGGAGCTATTGTTTTGATTATTAGGTGGATCATTGGGAAGCGGTTCTTGTTCTTCTCATTCATGTTATTGTTATTGTTGGGGTTTGATTGATGTTTTTACATGTGTCAGTACCCTAATGTAATCTCCAAAGAGTTCCTTATAATTTCCTTATTTTTATTGAATTAGAGGCAGTCGTCTTCATAGAATTCTATTGCCTCTACTATGTTTTTAATGTGGGTTTCTTGGTGACCTCCTACCTTACCCCTGACTATATGCTATAAATGCTTCCTAAAGAAGATCAGAGCTTAAGAATTCTCTTTATTTGAGAATATTTTGTTCTTTTTTTATTTATTCTATGTTCTTAAGAAATTATAAGTAATTTGTTAGTGTCTTTTGAGATTTAGTTCCATATCTTTATTTGTACTTTTCTTACTCAAGTGTGTCCATGCTAATGGAGAATGTTTTCTTGGGAACGAAGGTAAGGATTTAATTGAAATTGGGTCCTTAGGGTTATAACTCACTCTTAGGTTATACTTTAGATTTGGTTTCCTATTTAGAAGTGGTATCTATTTACTCTTTTAATATCGGAGTTGATTGCTAGAATGTCAACTGTTTCTCTTCTTCCTCCTCTTTCATGATAATGCCTGGGAGTAATGTCTATTAAGATTATGGTAGTGTTGGTGGCTGTTCTTAATCATCATTTAATATATCAGGTAAGAGTTCGCCTAGCCAGCTATAGTCTTCAATGTTTATAGGTTAATAGAAAATCTGGTCAACTGCTGCAGTCTGTGATATGGCTTTGAACAGAATTCCGTCATGTCAGTATGATACCTTTTTGTGACTAGTTTTTTGTTTAGGGGTACTAAATAGCTCTTGTTCCTTTCCTATTGAATAGGAAATTTTAGAGATGTCGGAAAATGAGTTGTTGACGTTAAGTGGTTATTTATGAGCTTCCTTTGAGATTTACATAATTTCAGTGAGGAACTGGAGAGTGTGCATCTTTTTAAGTTTCCAGCTTTTTAGAAAGTATATAACATTGTTAGTTACAGCCTATTAGGAGCTTGACTCGTTGCTCAAGTAAAGTTGGAAAGTTTTGAAGCTTAGTAGTAAGTACCATGTTCTGAGAATAAAGGGTCTTTCTCGCTTGCCAAGTCCGGCGCCCATCTCCGAGTTTTGAAGCTTACGATAGATAAGCTAGTTTACTCTTAGTGAGATTAGAATCTGTAGTTAGTTCTAGTCAATCTTATATAGGGGTTGAATGAGTTTGATTAAGTCAATTTTCATTGTAGATTGTTGGGTGGGAATTTAGGGCATGTTCCTTTTAAATCCGTTTTAATTTTATTTTTTGTTAGAAAAATTAAATATAAAAAGATTAAAGATAATTAATTGTTCAATAATAATAAATATAGAAATGGCAAGCATTAAAATGTCAAGAGTTGACAATCTGGTTGAGAAAATTAAGAGAAATCAAATCACAAGTAAGTGTTTGTTAATTATAGGTTAAATTACTCATTTAAAAATTATTGCAATTTATTTATACTATTAAGAATATAACAATGATCCAATCAAAGAGAATTATTTGCAATGAATTTTTGAATGTTAATCTATCTATTAGATAATCATGAATTGGCATTGATAACCAGAGAAATTTTCAGAGACTTAGCAGACCAATCTAAATGGGCAGTTGCTCGCTAACTATTCAAAAATGTGAGACAAATCGGCAAAAAACTGATTACAGCTGATAGAATGAATTTTACTGTGGGAAATAAAGTCATGAGAATTTACCATATTACTAAAGAAGAATGCAAGAATCTTAAGATCAGTATAAAAGATACCATTGATATACTTTCTGGAAGTAAGATATTTAAGTATCAATTTGATCTTATCATTTTAATATTACAATCTTTTCAAGTCTTTATTAATTTTCAATTTTTTAGTTCCTAATGATCTAATTCGAATGGACTCATTGCGTTCAATCACCATGAGAAAATCCAGAGCTGGAGATATCGAAGACTCTTTGGATAAAATTGAGGAAGATGTTGAAGATATGGACGAAGTGAACAGCCCTAAGAAGCAGTCCTCTGCTACAGACTTGAGATATAACTCATTAAACACTAGCATTGGCTCAAAGAAATTTTCATGCTTAAATCTATCATTAATTGAAACTCTTAATTTAAAACTCAAGAATGCTTTGTTACAGGCAATTGGATTGATAATAGAAGACATTGAATCAGTGCATGACATAAAAATTGCATAAGCAAATGAACAATTCATAAAGAGGATTTTATTCTCACCTACGGTAAGAGTCAAATTCTTAGTGGGTTCTTTGAGGAAGCTTCTAGAGACAAGTTCTTTGAGGTTTTGGTTTGTGAAACAGCTCCCCCCTATTCTGGTTATTAGACTGCTAAGGAACTTTCTTCCAAAGGTATTTCTACAACTTTAGTACCTGACTCTTCTGTATATGCTTTCATGTCAAGAGTTGACAAAGTTATTATTTCTACACACTCTAAATAATAAATTTATGTATAATTAAAGAAAGGGATTTTAATTAATATTTCAACAACAACTCTATTATGGCAAATGGAGGGTTAGTGAATCACTCAGGAGGCTACATGATCAGCTTGACAGCTTAGGAACATTCAGTTCCAGTATATATAGTTGGTGCCTCTTACAAGGTGACACCTCTTTACCCTTTTGATTTCTTAACTTACCTCAAAATATTTATCATCTTCCTAAACAGACGTTTATATACTTATCATGAATAAATATACAATGAGTTGTCTTCCCCTAAAAAAATCTTCCACTTAGAAGAAGACGATATTAAATCCAACATTGAGGTGATAATCCCAGCCTACGACTACGTTCCTCCTGAACTTGTGAGTCTGCACATTACAACATTGGTGGTTAGACTCCCAAATACATCTATAGAGTGTTCACCGAGTACTACTCACAAGACGATATTTATGATTTGGACGATGATGATGACATGCTATAGGATATTCTTCCTTCTGCTACTACCATTTGAATTAGGATTAAAAGTCATTAATAAATTCAGAGAGTAGTGTGATGAGTAATTAAATTATGATAGCTTAATATAAGTTAATTTGATATTTAAATTTATTACATAAGCATTACGGAGTCAAAATAATCTTAAATATTTGGAATAGAAGCAATCAGAACTATCAGCTGATTAAGACTAAACAGATAGATATATTACAGTTGGTGTAAGATTCCTAGTTATAAATGAAAAAGATTAAATTTTACTTTGAAGAAGGTAAGTTATTAGCAATATATTATTTCATGATTTTGTTCAAATTTATAACATCTTTCATGTAGACCTGATACTAAAGATAAGTTGTATGGTACTCCAGGTGGCCACTAAGAATACTCAGAGTCATTCGCTTAATGTGCATCAAGAGAACTTCTTGAAGAATTAAATAATTCCAGAATCAAATCTGCATTATTTGACTACTCTAAATGTTATCAAGAAGTCTAATGAGCAAGATGAAGCTAAGCAACACTATTTTATTATATAAGAATTGATTTTTCAATATTTGCCGATTAATGAGGTCTTTCAAATACTCTTAATAACAAATTAAAAAATAACCTGAAAACTATTTTAACATATTCATGGTGACTATAATAAACAACGATTAATCTTAAAATATAATAAGCCAAGACTAATATAAATGCGAAGAATAGGAGTGGTTAGAGTGGTCAGACATTATAGATTATGATAAAAAGCGAAATTAACTTTATTATTCTTTTAACTATCTTTTTGAGTAAGGATATGATGATTTAAACAAAATAAAATAATTAGTTAGTAGAGGCTTCTTAATGCCCTCTCATTTTTTATGAACATAAATATCTGATTTTATTCCAAATTATAAAATTATTAAACTCAGCTTTTTGGATTGTAAAAATTGAATATTTAAATAGTAAAATATGTGACGCATTATAAATATAAATGTAGCATATATATATTTTTAGCATCCTAATTTAATCAATATTAATTCAACCATGAAATATAAATACATTTACGATGGAAAGCTCAAATACTTAAGAGAAATCTGACTGGGATATCCCAGTCACTAACATTAAGGGAAAAAATAATAATTCTTAAAATGTCATATATTTAATTTATAATATAATATATTTATTGAATTTATTTAATTAAATTAAATCGTAGTTTAAAAACACTATGAAAAGTTTGGTGACATGTTCGGTGATGTAAAGCCAAAAGCAACTTAAAAACCTAAATCCTTAATTATATGTTATACTCTAATAAATTTTACTTTTCAATACAATTAGTAAAATAGACATTATTTAATGCAGGATTTAGTATAATTTTCTCTTAGAAACATACTATATAATCTATGTTTGCAGGTTTATTAAAATATCTTTTTAACCTTAATATTACATACTACTCACATTAAGACTCAAGTGAATTAAATTTTATATTTTGCAAGGATTATTTTTTATAAACATTTACTTTTAAATCTAGATAACACTTTAGGTATTCTATTGTATATTTCTTACTTTATCTAATTGAGTATATGACTTTGCCAAAGTCGATGTGTAAGTCTCCGCTGTAAATTTTATCATGCTTATAATATATTTTAGATTAAGTATTATATATTATGTGCAGACAAAACCATGGAGCAACAACCAGTGCCGTGACCGACAAAGTAGAGAGTGCAAGGGACATGGTCCCTAGGAGGAGACCTACTCGCACACGCAGACAAAAGGTGGTGCCGAAGAGCCAAGTACTACTACTCCAGTGTTGGAACTAGTGTTGACACCAGAGATCTCAGAAGACTCAGAACTCAATGCGAAAAGACAAAGAGAATTCTCTCAAAAAACACTTGCTCAGGATGAACTTTTTAACAACTACTATTCTATTGTGGATGACAAAGAGCTATTCGCAATTTCTAATTGTACGTAATCTGTGAGCTATAACAACACCGATTCACTGATAGCGTGGGTAAATATTATCAGTGAGCCCGGTAATTCTGTAGACATACCTAAGAGAAATTCAAAATAACTAATACATTTTTTTCCCTTATTAAATATGCACATAATATATAAGACTGATTAATGTATAATGTCTAGAAATTTTGATCTCTAGAATTTTAATTTACCTAAAGTTACAGACTATATTTTAGATTTTCCAGATTATATCACTTAGTGTTGCTTCTTTAAGCTTGACTCAGTTGAGAAAAATTATAGCCCTCTCAGAATTCATAATTTTTTAAATATATTTCATTTCAATTGTTAACTTCTTCAACATCTTTAATTAAATTTTGAATTCTCATATCTGCTCTCTGATTCTTGCTCTGCATTTAAACACAAAAATCTTTGCATAGAATTCAAGAGTAATAAGCTTAATATCCATCTCTATAAAAATAAATTCTGGTTTTTATAGTTTATCCAAAATTATGCTAAACTATTAAATTCTAAGTGAAACTGAATTACAATTTAAGAAGGCGCAATTTTTAAATTAAAGTTAAAAATTTTATTTTTAAGCTTTAAAAATTATCTTCTTTTTGTTGCTATAAATTGCAGATACAGTAACAATAATGAATATACTTAAAATGTTTTATTATATTTATATTAAGTTAATAACAATAAATTTTCTAATTTTAGTCTTAATAATTTTGATTTTGGTACCAACTCAGAAAATTTTGGCTTGGTACTTGTTCCATTCAAGTTTTGAACAAGATTGGAACTTTTTCATTAAAACATCACATGATTAATACTAGGTGCTAATTAAGTTTCGGTACATTATTAAATTGGTACCAATTTAAATTAATCCGATTTAGTACCAGTACTAATTAAATTTAAACAAATTAAGTACTAATATAATGGAACTAAATTGATAAAAATGGAGCTCCATCTCTGAAGTCTGTTACAGCTTCTGCAAACTTTCTCCATGTATCTTTGCAGGGTTTACTTCATATAAAATGCCCATATTTAATAGTATGATTTTAATCAATAGGATCCAGAAGTCTATAAATTTAAACTTGAAATTCATTAATAGGAAGTGGAACAAAGATGTAATAACTAAGTATTGCAAAGAAAATGGTTGAGGCTCAAGAAATGATCCAAATTTTCAGAAGCAAAGATGATCTCTATCGATACCTTATTTAACATGGTATAAGTATCACGAGTAGTCAATCATAAGTTATAGTTGGTTTATTTCTTCCAACGATAGAAGAACCAAAATATCAGTCTTATAAGTTATAGTATGTGATGAGTTCAGAGCTTTTAAAAAATAAGAAACCAAAATGAAATAAATACCAAACGCCCAGAGATATCTATCACTAATTTAAAATAAGATGCTATGAAAGATGCAGAGTTTATAATTATCTTCCTATCAAGAAACAACTTTCACACAAGCTTCCAGATAGTAGCTTCTTTCTTGGTGTTCTAATTAATTAGATAGAAAATTATCTTGGAAATATAATTGAAAAAATTTTTAAGAAACGCTTTCCTTTTCTTTAGAAGATTAAAAGTGGGAAGCATATTGTAAAGACGACTTGACTTGAGTAGCTTTGGTAGCATCTTTATCTCTCTTGAAATCTTTGATTTATAACTTTTTATTGAATCTAGAACTAGTATTTTCTTATGAAAGAGGATGGAATAAGTCAAGAGAGAGAAAGTCTCAAAGCATTAATTAAATTAAATAGAGATATAATAAGATTTTTACAAATTTGATGAAATAATCATAGACGCTATTTCAAAATGAAGAAACGTGAGTTATAGTTATTCACAGAAAGGAAAATAAGAAAGAGAATCCATATCCAATTAATCGTTAGATATGTTAAATTTTTCGTTACTTAATGCTACAATTATTTATAAAAATTCATTCTTACTCTGTTCAACCGAGACCCCCCCTCCACCCCCCCCTCCCAGGCCTAAAACGAGAACCCCCCCTCCCACCCTAACTAGACCCCCCCTCCCACCCCAACAACATCCCCATTCATATGAAAATTTTTATTCTCAATGTTTAAATCATTTTCCTTCATGACATCTTGATATCATAATATTTCTTACACATAAAAAATATTATTTTTTATTCAAATTTTTATCAACCTATATAATGATACTCTCTTTTCAATTTTGGTATTTAAAAACTTTCACTCCGTCCGTCGACTATTTTAGAACATACTCCTATAGGAAAATTAATTAATCATCTATATCTCATGGGCTTGATATAATTATACGAAAAAATAATCAACCGACAAACCCACACAAATATTAATCCTTACAATTCAAATCATTTTAATCGACAACATTCAATATAATTTCAATAGTAGTCCCATTAATTTTTATATTATATTTTTTTTTACAATTTTACTGTATATTTTATCATTATAATTTTTATAGCAATTGATTTTTTATGTAATATAAATATCGAAAATATTAATATAATATGTTTTTAATAAAGTATTAATCAGTTAGTTCAGAATATAGATATAATTTTATTTATTTAAATAATCATTTTACATAAAAAATCAATTGCTATAAAATTATAATGATAAAATATACAGTAAAATTGTAAAAAAAATATAATATAAAAATTAATGGGACTACTATTGAAATTATATTGAATGTTGTCGATTAAAATGATTTGAATTGTAAGGATTAATATTTGTGTGGGTTTGTCGGTTGATTATTTTTTCGTATAATTATATCAAGCCCATGAGATATAGATGATTAATTAATTTTCCTATAGGAGTATGTTCTAAAATAGTCGACGGACGGAGTGAAAGTTTTTAAATACCAAAATTGAAAAGAGAGTATCATTATATAGGTTGATAAAAATTTGAAAAAAAAATAATATTTTTTATGTGTAAGAAATATTATGATATCAAGATGTCATGAAGGAAAATTATTTAAACATTGAGAATAAAAATTTTCATATGAATGGGGATGTTGTTGGGGTGGGAGGGGGGGTCTAGTTAGGGTGGGAGGGGGTTCTCGTTTTAGGCCTGGGAGGGGGGGTGGGAGGGGGGGTCTCGGTTGGAACAGTTACTCTTCTTGCTCAAACTTATGTCTTATATAGATTCACTCTTTTATTGCAATTTTGAATAAAAAAGTTATATCAATAAATTAGTTATGCATTAGGGTGATACAGTGGTAATTTTTATAGTGATCTTTATTTAACTCCATTAAATTATTGACTGTAGGGAACATTATACACAAAAGTTATCTTTAATTCTTCATAAGCTTTCTTAGACTACTTACATTTATGGACTGATAGGTTATCACCAACAGGATGATCTCTTGATCACTGTTCTTATCTCTTAGCTTATGTAAGAACTGTATATACTACTCTCGCTTAATAGAGCAAGGATGAATAAAATAAGTTCTAAGCGTGAATCTTAACTGACAATAGCTAAAATTGCATGACTGGCGACTTTTACTTTCTAGCTTTAGGCTTCTATGTTTTCATACTTCTAGTACCAAGACTTATTAATTAAGGTGTTTAACGTAAACACTGCTTCATCAGCGTGTATAAACTTGATGTTATTATCAACAGCCCTCTGTATTTTATCGATATAAAATCCCATAAGTATAACTTGAATGCTTAGGATTAATTGTAAATTTTGAATAGAATAAACACTATTATCAATCATTTTTTAAATTATCATCAGTTTTTATAAGTATTTCTACTTAGAGATTTGAACTCTAATTGATATACTTCTTGTAGATATTACTATTAGAACATTCGATTATTTTTAATTTTCTATTATCTCGCACTTCTTTTAAATATTCATCAATTTGGGTTATATTCAAATATTTCATGCAAATGTATTCAAACACGAGTTTCTTTATGATTATAAAGAAAAAATTACTAAGAAAATGGTCCAATATATAAATTAAATTTTTATCAAAATAAGGAGACATTAATGAAGAAGAATTGAAAAAAAATTAATCAAAATATTTCCAATAAAATATATATATACCAATTAAAACATATGAAATAAACAATCAGATTGAAGATTATTTTTAACAACTCAATATATGGATGATGCTGATATTTAAGGTGAAAGACCTCTCTCAAACCCATTTCTTCAATTATTAACTTTAGCTTTTGATTTTATAATGAGTTTAATAATTACTTAATCGTAAAATTTACTCTCTGGTTATTTATAGTTTAAATTATTACTATAAAATGGCATAGTAAAATCAATTCTTCACAAGACTTTCTCGAAAGTCTTGAAATCAGTACTATTTATTCTTTCAATATTAGCATCAGTTTATCTATATTTTAATTGTAAAGTGTGCTAAACAATTTAAAATCTTTATTATCACATAGGCTATTAAATAGTCTTAAAGGAACTTTTATTTTAATGGAAAATTTTGTCTAATATCATTTGCAGAAAGTTATCAGCTTAAAAACGGAAGGAACAAAAAATTTGAGGCATCTTAATTTAGTCTTTTTACTGCTGAATAGTTATGTATTGTTTTCAGATAGAATAATTTGGGGATGATACCTGGTCTGTAATTTTTTAATGAATTTAACATAAAATGATTAGTCTAACAATTCTATGTCATAGTTTTTGTTAAGGGGATTGTTTATACATCCATTAAGAGCTTTAAATAAAAATATGTTATTTTTTGTCACTTACAATTTGGTATGGATAAAGAAAGATAAGTTAAATTAGAATCCTAGTTACAATTTGACGCTTTTATTACAATTATAATGAAGAAAGGAAAAACTAATGGTCAAAATTGGTGAAATACATTGAAGTGTAAGTACCAAAATTCGTTGGTAGCTTAATTATTGAAAATATCATTTAAGAAAAAATAAAAAACTTAAAGGTAATAAAACTTCCATAAAATAGTTTTTTATCGTTGCACAACAGAAACTCCCCCCAACCTAAATAGGTTAATATTCGCTCAATGAATATATTAAAATATTTAATATAAGTTTTAATGGGGTGTAGACTCTCATTGCAAGTGTTGCTTCAAATTGTGGACTCACTAACAACCATTACACTCAAATGGAGCAAATTTATAAAAAGTCCAAAAAAGACGGACTTGAAATAGTTGGCTTTCCCTGCAATTAATTCTTCAGGTAGGAGAAGTGATCAAACAGTGAGATTTTCTAATTTGTCTGTGAAAATTATGATGCCACATTCCCTATAATGGACATATTATAATTCTCAATGATTTCAGACCATTTCAATAAATAATTATAATAATGTTTATAAAATTATTTTCAAAAAATTAATTGACAAAGTTAACGTAAATGGAATGATGCTAATGAAGTCTTTAAATTCATAAAAAAAGAGGCAAATTTTAAGGATGGAATTTCGGAAAATTCCTTGTGAACCAATAAGGTCATATGTTATCGAATATGATGACCCTATAACTAAACCTAATAGTATGATTCCAGTCATTGAGAAAACGCTATGCTTGAATCAATGAATTAAACTAGAAAACTCTGAGACTCTTAAAAATTGACTAAGTATTTTTAATAGCAATTGATTTGAGAAAACAATTTATATGAGAAAACAATTATACTTAATATAAATATAGTCTTTCAAATATTATAACTCGGATGTTTTTTTTTTACTTAAAATTGCAATTTTGCTTGATTTTACAATTTATTCTTTTATTTTATCTTGAATTAATTCACTTTAAAGTCATTTTAAATAAATAGCATATTTTCTTCATTTCTATTACCTTGCTCTTTTATGAGACAAAATCTTACTAACGTTTGCAATTTCCAGCTAATTTAAAACAAGCTCTAGGTTTAAAAATGATTGACCATAAATCAATTATATTTTAAAACTTATTTAGTTTTCAAAGTAAATGTAATTATATGATAATATGGATTTAAGGTATAATAAAAATAGACTGGTTCTGATGGAAAGATATATGTAAGAGCAGATTCAATGAATATTTTGAATTAATTTAATCTGATGTATTCCTCACATCACTCATTATTTTAATTATGTTAATAAGATTTTCTTTATATTAATTTTCCTGTTATTATTAAAATGTATGTTAATAGTTACTAAGATCATAGCTTATAGAAATTTTATATTATGATAATAATATCTTATTTTAGACCATTAATTAAGTAATTAGACCATTAATTAATTTTAGGTTATTAATAATTGATTAAATCAATATCAAAATATAAAATATTTCTTGTAAATCACACTCAATCAACTCCAATGGAACAATCTAACAGCTACTCATCAGTTTGGGACATCCCAGTCACACATATCAATGGCACTTAATATGCTAGACTCGGCGATAAATTTGGTGAAAACAAACCAAAATTGTCGTTATTCATCAATGTGGCATCTGCATGAAAACTCACTAATAGTCATTACAGTCAGTTGACCACTCTCAGTAGCAAGTAAACTTAAGATTGAGACTCTAATTATAAATATTTAATTTCTGCTAAAATATAAAAGCCACATTTACAGAGAAAAGGGATTTGAGGTGCTTGATTTTCCATGCAACCAATTCGGTTCATAAGAGCCAGGCATTAATGAATCAATCCTTGATTTTGTTTGTTTTCGCTACTCAACCTCAGTTTTCCATCTTCTTTATAATTAATTTAATTTTTATATTGCTAAAAATTATGTTCATAAGTGAATTTAAACTATAACAATTGTTTTATATCTCTTCTATAAGATTTATGTCAATGAAGACAGTGCCCATGAGCTGTACAAATACTTAAAAAAACTAATCCAGAATTACTAAAATTACCTGGAATTTCGGGAAATTCTTGGTTAATAAAGAGGGCCAGGTGCTTGAGTACGCAGACCCCTAGACCACTCCAAATGATCTCATCCTAAAGATTATATATATTTATATATATATTTGACAAAAAATATTTCATTTTTAAAAAGATTAGATTTATTTTTGTCAATTCACTTTATAATGATTGAGCAGTGTCTCAACACCCCATGAGACTATAGAAATCGTATAATGATAAAATTATATTATGAACTAAATATTTGTCAATAAATGTATAATGTTCCCTAAATGAAAACATTGGCTATTACTTAGACATTTAATTATTATCTGCCATCTTGATTTCATAAACAATATCCATTTATAAGATAAAATAGTTTTATAACATTGATCCTAAGCATTAACTTCAAATATTAGATTTCAATATTAAATAGCATATCATTATTACTTGAGTTTAAATGAATTAAACTAATATTTTATTAAAATCCTTTAAATATATATAAATAGATTTATTAATTTAATTCTATTTCATTTCAAATTGATATCACAACTATCAATACACATACATTTATTAGTGATAAATTGGCAGATTTAATTTGAATTAAAATTATGTTGAGAGCTTTTACATCATTCTAGAAATAAAATTATAGTTTATATCATATTCTTAAGTTTCTGTAATAAGAACTTCTTCAAATTCTAAATAAATTCTAGATAAATAACTAACTTAATTTAAATATTTATCTATCAATATTTTTATAGTAACTGATATAATATTGATGAATTATAATCAGTAGATGCATGAGTGTATGATTAAGTAAATATAAAAGTTTGTGGATATTAATTTGAAAAGCAATAATTGAATTGGCAAATAATATTTCATAAACAAAGAGAAAAAGTAGAATATTTCACATTATATTTTACTCTATTGTGTGCTCAGTAGTCATCACCGAAAAGACCACCCATGTCAACATCGGCTGCTTCCTCGACCTTCTTCTCCTCTCCACAAAAAATAAAATATTCTATTAACTTTCTTATTCTTGATTTTTCATTAATATTTAGAGTATTAAGGAATGTAAGAATATTTTGAAGATTAACGCAATTAAGAGTTAGCTATAACTATATCTCTTGCAAGACTAGCTCAGCTTTTGCTTCCTCAGATAACGCTTTGTGTGCTCATAATAATACTTCTTCTTCTCCTCAACTATAAAATGTGTGGTTAATATACGATGTTAAAGTTAGTGATAGATATTAAGTACTTATGTATAACTATATATGAAATTCAAAGAAAATAATGCATTCAAATAATATTACTTATGATTTTACTTTATAAAATTTAGTACCCTTTGGAGCAGCAACAGCGGTGGCTAAAACATCAGCAACGGCGCCACCTCCAACTGGGGCTGAAGCGAGGTTAGATAATAAATCTTCTTTATCTTATCCCTTAAAAGCCTTAGCGAACATTTACTCAACTTGTATTAAAATCCTCTCATACTGATTTTATGAATTAAATTGCTGGCCATTATGCTTGAACTTCATTACCGCTGACCTTAATAACCTTGGCTAATTTCTCACTCTATTGAGAACTTATTTAAGAGGGGAATTTAAAATCTTACGGTGATTTCGAGACCATCATCGTGTAAGAGAAGAGCTGAATAAGCACATACGAGCTCGTCATGTTCTTGCTTTAAGAGTTGAGAAACGTCAACGCTCGCCATCTTTCCTATTTAATAATAATAAATCTTTATTTTGCATCATTTATATCTAAAGACATAATCCTCCAACAACCACTCACAACTTACTTAATTCTTATCATAAAGAAGACCTATATTTAATACAATCATCATTTGATTTTAAATTATTTCAGGGTATGAGAATGTCAGTATTAGTAGCTTCACGTAAATCAAATGAAGTGAAGCTGGAGGACTTTAAATTGGTGACAGTATTGGAAAGAGGTACTTTCGGTAAAGTTTACTTAGCAGAATTGAGATAAAACTAACAACTATAGGCTATCAAATCCATCAGAAAGGATGTTCTCTTAGAATTTGATCAAGTTAACAATACCAAGCTTTAGAAGGATATTTTATTCTCATGTGATCATCCCTTTCTAGTGGGAATTGACTATCTTTTCTAATCTTACTCAGACTCTATTTCATTATGCCCTTTGTTAGAGGTGGAGAACTCTACAAAATCTTCCAAAGTAAAATGAGATTCCCAGAAGAACAAGTTAGGTTCCTCGCAGCTCAAATTGCAATGGCAATCGGTTACTTACACAATTAGGGGATTGCTCATCGTGACTTGAAACTAGAAAACATCCTTGTCGATAAGATGAATATCTGAAAATTATTGACTATGGTCTTGCTAATATGATTGGGTTAGATGAGCAGTCAACGAGTTTCTGCGGTACTTCAGAGTATCTAACCCCAGAAATGGTAAGTCATACTGGTCATGATAAAAGCGTTTACTGGTGGGGACTTGGTGCTTTAATGTAAGTTTCCAAAGTTATTTTAAACATTTCTGTAGATATGAAATGCTAATTGGAGTTACACCCTTCTACAACAGAAACAGAAATATGCTAATTATGAAAATCAAAAACTCTAAGGTCATCTTCCCTGACAAGACAAAATATAAAATTGAATACTCTGATGAAATAGTTGACCTTATTATAAACAATAATACTTTTTTATTCTTAATTTTAATGTCTCAATAATTTGAATATAATTTCCTTTATTACTTCGACAAAGAAGCTATATAAAAATTTTAAATCAAGGAAACCTTGATTTAAAATTTAAGTAGTTTTTAAATTACTCCTCTATAGATTATTACAGACTAAAATTAAATAATAAGATTTTTATTTTTGTAAAAGCATTTATTAGTATTGATTTTATGCTTAAGACTTTAAATTTTAATAGAATTAAAATTAATTAATACCAAATTCAAAAATTATTTGCAATATCATTAATATATATATAAGGTCTAAATACATAAAAAATAAAATTTTCATTATAATTCATACAATTATAATGATAAATTCATATGTAAAAAAAATAATGTTAAGAATTCTTTTTAATTATAAATATAATTATGAGCTTATATTAATTAAAGTTACTATATTCTAAAAAATTAAAGTATAATTTTATAAAAGCTTTTAACTTTTTAAATAAAAATAAAAAATAACTTTATTTATTCAAAAAAGAATAATAACTGATTAAAATGGCTTATATAAAATCTAAAAAGTCTATCTCTTCTTACTAAATAAAATTTATTTAGTTCAGATTTGTATAATATTCGTTTGAAATGTATATATTTCTTATCAAGTTAAATTAATAAACAATTGACCATAAAATTCCATAAAATATGCTATATTTATTATAAGTTTGAAAAATCTTTTTATTTTGATTGTCAGTGTAAATTTTTCATATATATTTTACTTTTATTTTAGCTCTTGCAAAAATCCAAGACCAAGCGTCTTGGATTTAAAAGTGACGGTAATGAAATCCTAGCACACCCCTTCTTTAATGACTTAGACTTTAATAGATTAGAAACCAAGAAAAGAGAAGCCCATTCAAGCAAGAATTAACTGCTGATAATCTTGATGTTAAATCTTAAATGCAAAGAGCGAACCTAAGGATCTAACCAAGACTTACATGCCAGAGGCAAAAATCAGAAAAGTTGAAAAAGCCAAGGACATGTTCAAGGACTTCGATAGTATAATATGAATATGTTTTATCCTTCATAAATATAATCATTATCTTTTCAACATTTTAAGCGTATTTATTGATTAAATAGAACTATTAAAGAAAGCATTTAAAATAAAAAAGCAATAACTGACCTTATGATCACATGTAATAGTTTATTTATCATCATCCTTGTGTGCACCTTTCGGGGTATTTTAATTTTAATTTTATAAGGAAATTATAAAAATCGAATAAATTTGACAAGAAAAAAATAGTTGAATTCGAAATTATTTTAATTTTATAAGGAAATTATAAAAATAGAATAAATTTGACAAGAAAAAAATAGTTGAATTCGAAATTATTTTAATTTTATAAGGAAATTATTAAAATCTTATTCATTAGACAAGAAAAAAATAGTTGAATTCGAAATTATTTTAATTTTTTAAGGAAATTATAAAAATCTAATAAATTAGACAAAAAAAAAATAGTTGAATTCGAAATTATTTTAATTTTTTAAGGAATTAATCAAAAAATTATAAATTTGACAAGAAAAAAATAGTTGAATTCGAAATTATTTTTATATTTTAAGGAAATTATAAAAATCTAATAAATTAGACAAGAAAAAAATAGTTGAATTCGAAATTATTTTAATTTTATAAGGAAATTATAAAAATCTAATAAATAAGACAAGAAAAAAATAGATGAATTCGAAATTATTTTAATTTTTTAAGGAAATTATTCAAATCTAATAAATTAGACAAGAAAAAAATAGTTGAATTCGAAATTATTTATATTTTATAAGGAAATTATAAAAATCTAATAAATTAGACAAGAAAAAAATAGTTGAATTCGAAATTATTTTAATTTTTTAAGGAAATAATTAAAAACTTATAAATTAGACAAGAAAAAAATAGTTGAATTCGAAATTATTTTTATATTATAAGGAAATTATAAAAATCTAATAAATTTGACAAGAAAAAAATAGTTGAATTCGAAATTATTTTAATTTATAAGGAAATTATAAAAATCTTATCAATTAGACAAGAAAAAAATAGTTGAATTCGAAATTATTTTAATTTTATAAAGAAATTATACAAAACTAATAAATTAGACAAGAAAAAAATAGTTGAATTCGAAATTATTTTAATTTATAAGGAAATTATAAAAATCTAATAAACTAGACAAGAAAAAAATAGTTGAATTCGAAATTATTTTAATTTTATAAGGAAATTATACAAAAATAATAAATTAGACAAGAAAAAAATAGTTGAATTCGAAAATATTTTAATTTATAAGGAAATTATAAAAATCTAATAAATTAGACAAGAAAAAAATAGTTGAATTCGAAATATTTATATTTTATAAGGAAATTATAAAAAACTAATAAATTAGACAAGAAAAAAATAGTTGAATTCGAAATTATTTTAATTTTATAAGGAAATTATAAAAAACTAATAAATTAGACAAGAAAAAAATAGTTGAATTCGAAATTATTTTTATTTTATAAGGAAATTATAAAAATCT